>JAQFZF010001482.1:0-14009 GCA_034695365.1 Enchytraeus norvegicus | reverse complement strand
TCTTGTAACTGTCTGGTTCCCATCGCTGAGGCCAAAAAGGCTGAAGGTGCGAGTTGAGAAGCAAGACGAATTCCAAGGCCGCCCATACTCACAGGCAGGCTAGCTTGGGATCACTGAATATCTGTCAAATCGGTTATTATTATTATTATTACCTTATTATGAATGGCTCTCCGTTTAGAGTGATGAATTATTAAGGTCACTTTTATTTACACGTAAATTCCGAGATTCTATTGCCTACATTAGACGATTAGAATCATACTACATTGCCATTTGTAGTATAACATTTATAGCATAACTTCGAATCCGAGGCTCGCCCGTCACTCATATCCCTTATGAGATGAAACTCATAAAATGACGTTAAATTCGGCTTTAGACTTTTTCTATAACATTTCTGACTTAAATTCTATGCTTAACCGGTAGAAGAAATTTGTTAGCCGGTTATAGTAAATGCAAATCAGTATATTTAACCGAACGAAAGCACAATTCAGGGTATCATATGTAATTACAATAAGATTAATGTGTGTAATATAATCAGCAAAGATACTTAAGAGGAACTTTGAAATTCTCGCGGCAGAGGCTTTATGAAGGCTGTTGCTAAATAGCTATGACAGAAAGTAACACGAGACCTCAGGCAATTATTGAACCGGCACGAGGATAAAATAATTGAAAACAAACTAGTAAGATCCTGAATAACAATGGGATTGTTTAGTCATAGACTTATAGTTTGTTTAACTTTGTTAAACATGCTCGGATTGAGTGGGGAGGGGGGGTGGGGCTTGACCTAAAATACCAATTTTAGATTTTTGCCCCTCTCAATAAGCCTAGATTTAGCCTGGCCCAAGCATTTGAAAAATGTTTGACTCCTCCTCTATAAATTCCTAGATCCGTCACTGTACTGGTACGTGATTTTGTACGTATCTATCTATCAAGTGCTCTGCCACGTGGCAGGTCCATGGAAAAAATCATACACACAATCAATTATCTTGCTCTTTAATGAGCACACCATCGACCAACCCGATAAGTCCATCTCATCACATAGGCTTTGCCTTTTCCACACCTAAAATGATGCCTTTGTTCAAGGAAAATATAGGTTTTTGACGTGCTTTTCCATGGCCTTACTCAGTATCTTCGTTAGTCGGCTCTTACGAAACACGTGCAGTTATCGGTTGGACCATTCTCAAATATCCCGGACCCACCACGGAAAAGTTTACTTTACTTTTGTACTTATAGTCTACGTATATTAGTGGCGTATATTTCAACAATATATTTTCAGAATTGTGAGCCATATGGCTGTGAAAGGCCATCACCTTGATATACTGGCAGTCTCAATCAGCAAAAACAGAACTGGGAACATGAGCATAAACAAGGGTATAGACAACAAGGACAACAAGGGCAAAAGCAACCAAGACAACAAATGAATCAGTCATCTCAACGCAGTAGACAACAAGGTAGAGAACTGCTACATTCTAACTGGAAGTTTGGCACAAATTTACAGCAACAGAATCATAGAATGCAGCAAGAATATTGGCAAGAGGATATGCTAAGTCATTACGATGATGAAATGTATAAAAGGCAACGTAGAGGGAACAAACATCAGGAAACCGATAACCAGGAATATGAAGTACCACAAAGGCACCAGCAGTCCGGGGTTTTGAGATCAGAAAAACAGCAATCCTATTTGCACCAGCCAGAAGAATCTAAAGATCAAAGTTGCGAAGAACATGAAAACAAAGGGCGTACGTTACAACAAGCGCAACGACACCATCAGAAGCAACAATTCTTTAATAATCAACCTCATAGACCAAGACATCAGCAGCATTTTAAACAAAGCAATGATGAAACACTAGTACAGCAAATGCAACAGAATTCGACTAAATATCATCCGTGTCAAATTCAGAATCATCAACAACAATTAGTCACGAAGCAATGTGATTTTGAAAAATCAAAGCAGCAATATCACAGGCCTCAAAATTCGACTAAGCACCAGGAACGTCAACAGCAAAAACAACAGCAGTACCTAGACCAGCCACAGGATGATGATTCTATCATAAGAAACACGGCTGGAACTAAAACTGAACTGAAAACTGAACTGAAAGGAACTGGAGAACTAAACCCCTGTGGGCCTCCTCCAGTTCCACCCAGTAAATTTTTGGCCGACAGATGGAGAGACGGTAGGGAAGAAGATTTTGTCAGATGTGGGGGTAGGGGGGCCAGCAGAGGGGGTGCTAGTAGAGGGGGTGTCAAGGATAAAAACTTCATCAGACACCCTAGAAACTTTGGAGGAAGCTTCGAGGCTGTATCTGAACAACTTAGCTATGTTAAGGTAAGATAAAATCTGCTAAGTTATATCGATTTGCTTAAATATATCTATATTCTTCACTGTAATATAATTTGTTTTATTTAAATATATTTTGGCATATAAATATGTATATATTACATATGTTCTTATTTCCAAATATGACATACGCACATACCAGTTTCCTTTCTTAGCTGATCTTTTTATATTATTATTATTTCTACCACTCCATGATTGATCGTACCTCTCCATTGTACAGTTGCCTTGCTGGCACATACCACGACCAATAAAATAAGATCAATTACATTTTAGTTCTTTATTTATTTCGTCAATAAATTCTGTAGCGACAGCATTGATTGTCCCCAAGGTCTCGAAGGTGATAGACAAGAAAGTATATATCTCGTCATAAGCTCATTGCACTTCTGTATCTTCTTCGTTCCTTCTATTATTGTAGGATGGCCTATATAATATATAGTACATATTGTATACCTCATTAATTTTTATTCAATGTCAACTTGCACTGTGCAGCTTTGTAGACCGGTGCCCAGCAGCAAAGAAGAGTGCAGGCTGTATCTAACAGGGAGGGAGAGACTGGAAGAGGCTGCCTGGAGGCGGGAGAGAGAGAGGATAGATGTGGAGAGAGTTCAGCGTCAACTGACTCGCTCTGGCGAGTGGAAGAGAGAGTGGGATCAGCTGAAGGAAGAAGATAGTGGAGACACTAGCGCAGTGTAAATAAAGAATTATTGTAGGATAATAATAATAATAATAAAAGTTTAATGTCCGTTTCCTCATATAAGGATGATGTCAGGGACGTCATAAGTGCCGGAGCCAGGCTTTGTTGGGTCTGAAAGAACTTTAGAACTGCCCAACCGAGAGCTGCACGTGCTTCGTAGAAGCCGACTAACGCAGTCACTGAACAGTGATAAGAAAACCCACCTCGGGAAAAATAATCTCTACGAAGATGTGGTATATATTTTATGCAGTTATACGCCATGGACCTGCCGTTAGGCTATTCACTGAGAAGTGCTTACATCTTTTCATTTTGTTAGACTGTGATTAGGCTATAACATCTACATTTAAGTTAATAATATAATTAATAATTTCACTTGATCAAATTTCTTTCGCTCATTTGATTGTCATTAACCTATAATTACAACTTCAAAATTAGTTTAACATAGAACTTCTCCTGTGATCAGACGAAAACTTTATACTTATTATTCTTGCACAAAGTAGGCCTATTAATGTGGGCTATCTATCGATCTATCCATTGCTCTCCTACGTGCAGGTTCAAGGCAAAAATTCATACTCACAATCAACTATCTCGCTCTTTAATGAGCACACTGTCGACAAATCCAATAAGTCCAACTCATCACAAAGGCTTTGCCCATTTTATCCCTAAAATGATGCCTTTGTTCATGAAAAGTATAGGTTTCTGAGGCGGTTTTTCATTACCCTTCCTCAGTATCTGCGTTAGTAGGCTCTTACACGTGCTGCAGTTATCAACTAGACTATTCTCAAATATCCTGGACCAACACGGGAATATTAATGTATATAAACTTGTAAATTTAAAAAAGCGTTTTATATTTTCAGAAGCTCCACGCCAGGTTTCAATTCTCATATAAATTTAAACAATGCCCCTCTGCAACTCAGGACCAGGCTTTCCGGTAAGGAAGTACAATTATTTATAATTGAATATTAAATACTAGGTTATTGTCTAATGAATTCATATTTCTAGTTTTCAATTCAATATCTAATCTATCTATCGTTTAATCTATCGTTTAATCTATCTACGGCATGTATCCGTAGCTCAATGGTTAAAGTGCGGCCATCGGGCGATCATTTTTTACGAAATGGCCCGGGTTTCTTTCTCGGAAGAGTCCGTTAGAGCTTAAAATCTCGGATATGCAAAGGGTCAACTCACACCCTAAGATCTTCACGGGTCGGTAAATTAGAAGCAATTAGTACATAGTTGGTGACTGCTTCGGAAGACTAAAATTCCGGAATTGCAGAGATCTTGCCACAATGTGTATGCTGAGGATAGGTTACTTTTCCCTCCCACTGTTCTAAAAGCGTCTCTTAGATAAATTGTATGCAGAGGCACTATAAATTTTCCTTTCTGCATTGTGTTATACCGGTATGTAAAGTAGTTGAACTTTTTCATTTATATTTTACAGTAGGCCTACATGTACCGATGAAAGTGAAATCTCAAGTTGGCGAGCAATTCTCTCAAACACTCGCGTCAAACGATGGGAATCAACTTGGCGAACAGCACCCACAGACACTACGACATAAGGAGCATCATCAATTGCAGCAGCAGTATCATCGAACTAGAGGCAGTGCCAGCTATGGATCAGACACAGAACACTCGTCAACTACTGGCTTGAATAGAAACGCCGTTCATGATGATGGAATTAGCGATGACTCAATGCCGAGAATTCGAACTGATTTTGATTTCGTGTCTTTTGACTCATTTGATAATTCTTTTTCAAACACTAAGTCCGGATTCAATAGGCAGTCGAGAGGAAGCTTCAGAGCTGGCTGCTCGAGAAAACGAGGAGAAATAACCTCACATCCGATATTGCATAATAGTACTCAAGATTCAGATATAAGAAGGGAAGAAATGTGGAGAAGCTATGACGACAATTCAATTCGACCTGAGTTACATAATCGAGGGAGGGGTACAATGACCAGGGGTTGTTCCAGAAGACAAAGAAATGATTGGCAGAGGTGTGATATTAACATCGTTAGCCAGGCTCACAAACCTTTTGATCAATCTTTCAAGGCTGATTTGACGGCAACAAATATTTCAGATAGAGACTATGATAGAGAAAAGAAGAGAGATATTAAAGAAAATGTCTCTCACCACGGGCAGCCTTTGAGCAACAAAAGGAATGAAACGGACTCAAAGGCAAATACAAGAGGACATAGTGGGGATGCAAGAGCAAGACCTAGAGGAACTACGCAAAACTATGGAGCTACCTCGTTCAGGCCGCGAATGTCATTCAGTTATAACTGGAGAACAGATTCTTATAGTAAACAGCAGAATAATAATAAAGATAAAGATGGATTCAATGGTCCGAGGTATACTAAATCGCAAAATGTATATAGTAATGCAAAGGAATCAAAGACTAAAATTAAATACGGCCGTGCAAACGACACTGATTTTAATTTGAAAAGTAAAACTACAGACAAACTAGTTGATGAACTGACCAAAAACAATAAACCGACCAAATGTTCTGATGAAAATAATAAATCTAAGTTAAATACTACCGGTACTCCTAGTGAAGCCCAAAATAAAAATCTTGAATGCCAGGGTCTCAGTTCAGGGTACAAGCAAAAGAAAATCTGGCATAATCTCAAATTTCAGGGTGAAAAACTAAACAGCAGTCACTTCGGTGCTTCGGATGGGGTCATCCTTGGCCCAAAGCAAAGCTCAAATCCTGGTGTGGCTTCATTCGTCTCTAAAGTTCATTTTCAAGATGTGTTTGAAGCTTCTTCAGAGTTGAAAAATAGCAATGCTGTGATGAATATCAAAGGAGAAATTGTAAAAGACGCTGTGACGGACGTTATTATTCCATCAGATGATTTGACTACTGACTTTTCACTTCCTACTGAAGATCAAAATGATTCTTTCACAAGGGAAGACGCTAATGCTTGCTTCTTACCTGATGCCACTGCTCTAGCAAAACAACCTGTATATGATCTAACAATAAATAACCCTGAAATCTCTGACGTAAGAACTGTGAACCAGTCTACAATACCAGATTCTGAAGGTATGCAAGCTTCTTGTCATGAATCTGTTGGCAAATGTTGCACCATGCCAGCAAACGATAATTTTTGTGCAGTTTTAAACAAAACTGAAATAGCTTCAAAAACAAATTCCGTCTCCGATCATAATAAGTTGAACACGAAATTGAAATCTCCCGAAATGAAGGTAGCTAATCCTAGAAGGCGAGGATTTCATTTTTATGTAGGATTGAAAACTAGCAAAACACGGTGTCCAAACTTTAAAAAACAGTCCGGTGTAAATCGGGGCCTCAAATACAGATTCTATTCCTGTCCTAAAACTGAAGAAGTTTTTGAAGATGTCTATTATGAAGTTCTCCGTGATAACTCTTACTATAATTACAATATCGGCAATTATGATAAATACGATGATAAAAATGATAGTTATGATGATAACGCAACTACTCCTAATTCAGGAACTGCGAATAATTTTGATTGCAGAAATGACGTACTTGACAAAGGCGACAAGAAAATAAGCTTAATTATTATTCCACCTGATATCAATTCATCTGATCTTAATCCACCGAATATTAATCCGTCTGATATTAATCCGCATGACATCAATCCACCTGATATTAATCCGCCTGATATTAATCCGTCTGATATTAATTCACCTTACATTGATCCACCTGGCATCAATCCACCTAATATTGGTGAAGCAAATGAGCTAGAAGACAGAAAATTGGAGTTCAGTGATGAGCGTAGTCGGACTAACGATGAAAATAAGAGAAATAAGAAAATTCTCAACCTAAATCCTGACGTAAACTACAATAATTATGACAATAGTCACGATGAAGACCATGAAAGACTAAATTATGTAGATCATGATTCTTCTGTTCATGCCGCATATTCATATGACAGCATTCAGGAACAATCTGCAGAGAAATGCGCGTCATCTTGTGTGAATTATGATTATAGTCATTATGAAGACGATTTTGAGGTAGATAAGTATGAGGAAGAGGGTGATAGCCAAGAATGGGAGGATACTGATGACGTCATTGATGACGTCACTGATGACGTCACTGATGACGACACTGATGACGATAATCGTGAATCCTGGATCCTTGCTAGTGAGAATATAGATGGTGGATGCATCACGGCTTGCAACCTGAGCGAGCAACAACAACATGAACAAAAGTATGCTGATAGAATTGTTTCTGTGACGTCATGCAACCAAGCAGCAAAATTTGATCCTGACGACCTTGTAAGTCTTATAGATGAGAGAACTAAAACTGACAAAAGGTGCGAGCCACAAGTGGAACGAGTTGAAAAAGAACAAGACTTAGCCACGGATAATGTTAATCAATCAATTAAAATGGGTTTAACGTCCGTTTCGTTACCTGGAGACGATATCAGGGACGATAGTGATTGTGATGGCACCTCCGTAGATGGATTACCGGAAGCTGTTGGAATCACATTTCAAGAGGAAAGTTTAAAAAACGAAGATATAAAAAATATGAATATAAAAGTTCTCGAATCTGAAGGAACAGAAGTAGATACATCTATGACGGACGATTTAACAACAGTTCACCAGAAGAAGGAATGTACAGAAATAGAAGGCACAAAGACGGGAACATGCCAAGGAATGGAGAGCAGTGTAAAAGAGGATACCATTGATGAGTGCTCGAGTCAAGGTAGAGAGATCCATGAGGTGGTAGAGAAGGAGAATTTTGACTACCCTGGAGAGCTGATGACTGAGGTTTTGAACTGGGGAGACGAAGTAGATAGGCTAGACCCAGATTTGTCTGGTAACTTATAAATAAATACAGTACAATACACTGCATTGAGGATTTTACGTCCGGTTCCTCTTTCGAAGGCGATGGCAGGGACATCATAAGCGTCACCATCTTCCTCAGTAAACTGACTGATGACAGGTTCAAGGTGTAAGATCAATTTATCAATGTGCAAACTTTATCTGGAGAACTTTTACCAAAGTCTCGGAAACGATTTGAACAACAAGTTCCTTGAACCGTAGATTATTCGAGGTGGATAATTAATATGCTACAATGGCACAGTTTAAGCGGATAAAGAGTAGGGCCTAATGTATGTAATAATTTCAAGTTCAGTTTATAACGCAATCATATTGTCAGCTTCATATTTCGGGAATTTACTAGCGTCAGTTAATTCGCTTCGGTGCATCCAGGTGTAGATGTCTGAACAATTATTATGGACCTACATGTATTGTAAATGTAGTACTTACATGTACAAACGTTTCCCGCGAAATTATCATAATATCTCATCTACATTTCATGAACTTGATCAAATAATGTACCGGTAAATTAAAGCCATGGTCTTCAACTGTAATTAACAGGGGTTTCTAGTCTATGATTGTGTACATGTAGGCCTAAGTGTGTTTTTCAAATTAGCAGTTGACTTAGTTCAAGTCATGGTCGAATGATGATGGAAACATTTTGTCTTTTATATTTTAGACGTTAAATACATGTAGAGTCGTATTTCATGTAATGCGATACTATATAATGCGATTCATATAATGCGATACTATATTCAAACGTGTTTAGTATCTATTATTGCAATATTATATATTTTTTGTTATAGTACATAATGTTAAGAAACCCTGCTCCGGTAGCCTACAAGAAATATGACCATGTCAAGTATAAGTATACATTTTCTTGTATGCATGATAAAATCATTTACATGTAGCAAATTTGATTATGGACTAGCTATTACAGCTGCAAAAACTAGGTTTAACGTCTGTTTCCGTATCAAAGGATACTACTAGAGATGATGGCTAAATAAAAGAATAAAACTGCTACATAGAGTCTTCGCAGCAGTTTTTTTATTCGAGTCAAATATTTAAATGCTAGGAAGTTTTCCTTTTAAAATGGTAGCACGGATTAAAACAGTTTAGTCCTGGTATCTCTATGATTCAGTCTCTAATTTATATTCTGCCGAAACCTAGAGTAGCTTACATTGTGTGGACTTGAGAAAACAGGAAAAAATTGAGATGATGAAGGTAATTTCTACTACACAGAACTTCAAAACTTCAAATTTGGAAGGCACTTTACAGCGCCTCAAGCTGCTCTTGTAAAGTGTGGAGGATCTCTGTGAAATTGATACATTCAGATCAGTATGGGCTAACAAAGCTGTGTCAATATCGTACTACCGAATAATAAAAGAGGTGAAATGAATTCTTATTCTAAAAAAATTACGCCTCTGGCCATTCAACGAAATTCAATTCTCAATAATTGCATGCTCGCTTAGTAATGTGTCACTAAAGTTCCAGTATACTTCTCATTAAAACAAAATCATTATTGCATTTTTGTATGAAGTCATTCAGTTTTCGTCTACTGCCAGGTTCAATGAATGGTAGATAGGTACGATTAGAGTATAGAATAATTTCATCGATGCAATGCTAATCGTGTATTTGCGCTAGCTGTAATCAGCACTAATTTACGGAAACGATACAGCAGGAGAATCCTTCTCAATTTTTTTAGAAAAATAAGAATCGTTCGATCATTAAGTGGGAATAATATGCAAACTGGCTGCAAGACTGTCTGAAATTATAATAATCACAAAATACTTTTACAAAATCCAATATGTAAATTCAGTCTCGATAGCATACGGAGGAGCTACTAAGACCCACATGACGAGTCCCATGGTGTACTATCAATAGATCATGCCAACAATATTCTCTTGAGCTAAAAACTTAACATCGTTGGCGGATTAAAGTAAGATTTTGCTGTTGTTATATAGGCTTAACCTTCCCTAATGCTTACCATTGTTGGTTTAAAATTCTAATAGTGCCAATTACGTACAAAAGCAGGATTATTCTTAATAAATAAATATATAGAAACACTAAGTACAGTAATGGCATTATTTTTTTCCTTGTGTACTTAGTATTCCTACAGGAAATTAATGCAATCTAATATCGGTATAATATCGGTAGTTGCATGAACAATTTAAAAAATACTTTTGGTTTTATATTCATCAAAGGCTTTCTGCTAAGTACCCTGCAGAGACAATGATAGGTTACACTACTAGCTGTTGTTGTTGTTGTTGCTCGCCCAGGATGCCAGCCGTGGTGCTGACACCGTCTATGCTCTCTTTGTGAGTAGTGCAAGGCTTAACCTTATTCAGCTATGCCGCCTCGAAGAGTCAGCTCCATAAAGCCGGGTAACTAATATACTACTTCTATTGCAGATTTGCAAATTGACAAATCTACCAATCACAGCTCTAAAAATAGAAGTTTCTAGGCATGTCATTGGTTGTTTAGGAAATATTATGGTTGTTTAGGTTGCGATTGGTTTAATGATAAATTTGTACCATAGTTCACATAAATGCAGCAGGTTTTGCAGGGTATGAAGTGTTGAGCCCGGATTCAACAGATTGGCTCCAGAAAACGCAGGAGCAAGAAGGCAATAAGTAATAAAATTGGTAATTCAGATTTCTCCAGCACCCTCACCTCGTGCAAGAAGGGTATGCGTCAAGAAGGATGAGTGACCACCAAACTCACGTGAGCTCAAAACTGTCGAATACCACGTCTGGGGCGTGCCGGATGGCCGGATGGGGGGGGGGGTGCGGGTTGAGGATCGGACCCCCTCCCTGCCACTCTGAAAATCTGAACCACTTTTATCACAAAAATAAAGGCCCTGGGATGTCGGATTTTTAAAATTTTGACATAATTTTTAAAGAAAAGTAATTCCAACTCCCCTCTTTGAAATGGGTAATTAGTACACTATGACGGTGAAGGTTGTATCTTTAGGTGCATATAGTGCAATGTAGTGCATTAGTGCAGTTGTACCTATCGGTTAACGTTAATCGTTTCTCTATATAAGGGTGAGTTTTAATTAACAGAATATACAGAATATACAGAATATACAGATATACAGAATATACAGTATACAGTATAGAATAAACAATATACAGAATATACAGGGTGAGTTTTAAAAACCACGGGCGAAATCTCAATAACTTTGTCAAAACTCAAGATATTTTTTATATATTTTCAGGATATATAGAAGAGGTATATCCACATCTAGCCGCCACATTTGTTCGGAAAATATTAATTAAGAAAGTTACAGAGTTTCTACGGAAAAAGTCACAAAAACATATTAACATAGCTTATTCAATAGCCATATGGTACAATATGGATCGTTGGTTGGTTTAAAAATCAAAAATTCTTTGCATATTGCTTTTACACGTGATACACTTGACAACCGCACATATTTGACATATTATTTCACTACGTGGCGCAATTTTTTTTTTTGCTCTCCACTCCTGATAGAGTGCTCTTAGCCTTTTACAAATTAACACTTTGTGTGTCTCAAGTATTTCGCCCCAGACGTGGTATTCGAGAATTTTGAGCTCACGTGAGTTTGGTGGTCATTCATCGTTCTTGACGAACTCAGGACTATGCTGTTCGATCCATATTGTACCTTATTGGTATTGAATAAGCTATGTTAATATGTTCTTTTGACTTTTTCCGTAGAGACTGTACCTTTTTAATAATTAATATTTTGAAAAACCTCCTCTATATAACTTGAAAATATTCTTAAAATATCTTGAGTTTTGACAAAGTTATTGAGATTTCGCCCGTGGTTTTTTAAAAACTCACCCTGTATATTATGTGCTTTGAATTGGACTTTTTCTGACTTGTAATTTTTGTCTCAGCTAATCTTTTCTATTTTTCGTATATTTTCACACATGAGAGAACGCACATGCTAGTTTCCTTTCTTGTTTTTGTGTTTTTTGTCTTATTCATTTATAAAAACGTAGGCTATATTGCTAAAGACATTGATCATAGTGTAGTAGTCAAGTGGTTTAAGAATGTGCACCGCTCCGCACAATAACTAGTAGGCTATCACATTATTAATGCCGCATTCACGGGGCTGATACTTAATGGGGGGTCCGGACCCCTATTATGTCGCATTGTTGAATATTTAACTATTTGTTTGTCCCCTCATGGGTGGTACACAAATTATGTAACAACAAGGGGGTCACAAGAGTACCGTATGGTTAAATTCAATAAATCATTAAATAGATTTTATATTACGGATACAAAAAACAGATTAAATGTATTAGACGGCTAAAGTTGAAAAACGTTACACCTCTCTAATCAAGAACTAATAAAGGCCTCTAGAGCGGATGAGGGGGTGGGGGTTGGAAGCGAACCACCCTCCCTATAATAGTCATAAAGCGTAACGGTGAAAGTTTTGCTTAAGTGAAGGAATATTCCCAGATAGAATGAAAACGGCAAAGGTATGTCCAGTGTACAAACCAGGAAGTAAAACTGAATATATTAACACTAGGCCCATAAGTGTATTAACAAGTTTTTCAAAAATTTGGAAAAACTAATTTCAATTCGATTAGCTATCTTTCATTGATAAATATAATATTCTCTCTTATTCACAATACGGTTTTAGGAAAAAATATTTCACACACATGTATTCACCGTGTTCCATAACTACCGAGACCGCTATATATTTTTTATTTTCTGCCTAGATAATAGTGCGTTTCCTTTGTAATTTGTCATGCATCAGCAGGTGCCTATTTGTAATCTATATTGAAAATTGTAACAGAATTGGACGCATAATCACCGAGACATCGGCAGAGTGTTCCTCTAATCGCCTCAGAAACAAGTGACCCAGGATCGAATTTCAGGTCAATCGATAAGAAAGGTTAAAAAATATTGTCTTCATGGTTATATTCGAATATCTGAGCTGGCTGTCATTGGCGCTCTAAGGCACAAATAGACAATCAGGGGTGGAGCGGAACAAAAATTAATTAATTAATTAATTTAAAAAACCTTGCAAATATACATAAAACATATGCGGTCGTCACGTGTAAGCAATTAATTTTGAAAAAAACAGCATAATTATACGGTAACACAAGTTAGACAAATTATACGAGAATTAGTCAAGAATTCTAGAAAAAATGACAATTGATTGATTGATTGACTAATTGATTGATTGATTGATTGATTGATTGATAAAGTCTCAATCCATATGTGTGCACATGCACGCTTGTGCAAAACGGATGTACATACAGGTAAGGCTTGGAACATCTTTGTTCCTACTGCTAGCTCTGACCCACGAACAGTGGCTAATCTCTCGTCGACAGATGCCGCAGCTGACCGGATGTAATTGAATGTGTCACGTGATCATCTCTAAACCGCAGGTCCATCTGCCGTTCAGAATGTAAATAGTGTCAGAATATTGTATCGGCCAGATTCGTATAGTTAGTGTTCCACCTGCTTAGATCTAATTCTGACTCGATAATCGTGAGCTCTAGTGGCATTGTTGGTTCGGCAAGATTGTTATGGACCAACATCAGAGGTCCCTATTGAGGAGACTCGGTATATACTATATAGTAAATGTTATCACAGTGGTCGGATACAATCCATAATATAGACTTTTTGACTCACTAATCGTGAGCTAAAATAGTGTCAGATTGGTTTAGTTGTCAGTTTCTTTCATAGCAGCACCTGAATGAGATAATTGAGATGGACTTGTTATAATTATTAACGATGTGAACCTACTACATCCAATTAATTCACTTAAAATTGTGACTAAATGTTTAATTCAGTGACAATTCGTTTCTTTGTTAATTAATTCCATCAATCAGTCAGTCAGCAATATTCATATATTATATTATATATACCTCACTCTTAACTAAGTCTCGGCTTGTTAGTTTATATTATGGGTGCTCCGCTCCGATGACGTGCTATAGGTGGGATTGACCCATCACTGATAGGGTCTTCTGTGGGCTACAAAGACATTAGAGCCGATGTTAGCTTTAATTTAGCATTATTATAATATTCAATATATTGCATGGCCGCAGCCAGGGGGGGGGGGTTTGAGGGTTTAACCCCCCCCCCGAAATTTTTTGACCAATTTTTTTACATGTGTTGTTTTATTACCTCTCTCTCTCTCTCTCTCTCTGTCTCTCTCGCTCTCTCTCTCTCTCA
>JAQFZF010001481.1:0-14011 GCA_034695365.1 Enchytraeus norvegicus | reverse complement strand
CCGCCATCTGTTGATCGAATTTGCTGAAATTTTCAGAAATGATGTGAAACTGGTCTGGTAACATATTCTGTAAATATCCTGCACATGGACAGAATAGTCTCGACAAAATTCAAAAACAATTGGGGTACCACTTTTTATTTACGCACTCTGTAGTATATACCATGCACATAATCAGTAGCGGATCTATAATTTGTGAAGGGGGTGGGGGTATATGCATTTATTATCGAAGGGGCGGGGCTAAATCGAAGGGGGGGGGTCATATCGAGCGGCTAGGTTGGGAAATATGAAAAAGATGCGGATTGAGCCTAATGCACAATTCAAAATATATCAAATCGGTTGGGGGGAGGCATTGGTCCTCTCCCTAAATCCGCGCCTGCACATAATTTTTATTCTTT
The DNA here is from genome assembly GCA_034695365.1 of Enchytraeus norvegicus. Lineage (NCBI taxonomy): Eukaryota > Metazoa > Annelida > Clitellata > Enchytraeida > Enchytraeidae > Enchytraeus > Enchytraeus norvegicus. The sequence continues at coordinate 13,616 of JAQFZF010001481.1, read as the reverse complement.
GTCATGAGTTTTAGGCCTATTATTTAGGTCTAAGCCTAAGAAAAAATTCTGTATTATACGTAGGCTAATTGACATTGAATATTCAGATTGAAATTTTGATTCAGATTGAGAGTCTGTTTCATCGGTTTACTTGTTTCATCGGTTTACTTGATTCATCGGTTTACTTCTTTCATCGGTTTACTGGTAATACGAAACTGCACCGTACTCTTCTTTTGCAGCATTTGGTTTTGCTGGTCTTGTTTGGGTGGACAAGCCGGTAGTTCAAATGTTGCCGGAGACGTCCCTGATGTTCTCGTCAGATGATGAAACGGACGTAAAATTCGCATTGATCGCATTGATTGATTAGCTTATTAATATAATGTTAAGTTTATTAAATTAAAAATTGAGTTAGATTACAAACCAATTTATGTTGGCCCAATTAAGTTCCAGGTCATAAAATTACAAATAGATCTAATCAACAAAATTTCGCAAAGTCATTAGATCAAATAATGTAAAGTTCAAAGAGGTGTGAGCTTAAATGTCGTCAACTTTTACAAGTGCGCTGTTATGTAACAATGTTTCAACACAAACCGTGCCCTGACAGAACTGACAGATGTAGTTGATTGAACACATAGGCCCGAATATGTCACTATTACTCCAGCTTAGCTACCAAGTCTTTAAGTAGCTGTGAAGTCGCTGCTCATGTTAATAGTGGCTTCACAGCTGGTAAAGTCTCGGCTTCAAATATTGACATTTGCTAAATCAAAGGTTTGTCCTCTGTCAGATTTGATTGTTATGTCATGTACCAGTATCATATTATATTATAATTTTGCAGTGTTATTATTACAAGCAATTGTTACATACTTTGTTAAGCAAAACGAGACAGACTGAAGTACTGCAAAATTCAAAGTACTTGGGTCTCAAGTACAAGTACAAGTACGAGTAATTGGGTTTCAAGTACAAGTACAAGTACGAGTACCTGGGTCTCGAATACAAGTACAAGTACGAGTACCTGGGTCTCGAGTACAAGTACAAGTACGAGTACCTGGGTCTCGAGTACAAGTACGAGTACGAGTACCTGGATCTCGAGTACAAGTACAAGTACTTGGGTCTCGAGTACAAGTACTCTAAAATTGTACTCGAGTTCAAGTACAAGTACCAAGTACTACAACTCTGATAATAATAAAGATTTTACATTTGAGATTTATCGGATAAAAAATTGCAATATTACATAGGGCAACATAGCTTACCGGATAGATGATGCTGCAGAGGTGCTCAAAGATGAAGACCGGAGAGACGAGATCATCGAGAGGATACTTCTCCAGAGTGTTGACACACACCGACATGAACTCCTGCGTCTCTGACTCTGTGCCTACAATATGTGTACACATAGGAATATACACAACATGTGTAGACAACATGTACACAACATGTACACAATGTGTACACTTAGGCCTACACAGACATGAACTCCTGCGTCTGTGACTCTTGTCCCTACAGTGTGTACAAAAATAGAAAAAAATACTATACAATACGATATGAGTTTAATTTAATTATATTTTCATTTAATCATCTGACGACGACATCAGGGTGGTAATGCAATAAAATAGACACATACTTTAAAAGTACACTGAAAGTTTGAAATGAAATTGATATCGGTAGGCCGGCCGGATTTATTTCAGTTATTTAACGTAGGCCTAAGTACATGAATTTTTAACTACAACAATTGATTCAAACCATAATTGCAGTACACTGATGATTTGGAAATATATTCGTCTGTCAAGTCTAAAGCTAGATGAATGTTATAAATAAATTGATAATAAATAGTAGCTAGGGTTATAAAAAGTATTCCTACCAGTAGTCATTTCCTCGAGTAGTTCCAGTAGTTTTCCCTGGGTCTCATCGATGACCTTTGACCTCTGTACAACCAGCTTACGTAGTGATAGAAAAACGATCAACACTGAGCCTACCAGTCTGTTCTTGTACACCTGCTTGATACTCCTTACCTCCAAGAACACTGATAGTAGTTCTATAATATAAACAACAAATATAGTATAAAATAATTAACAACTCCATAATAATAATATTTCAAATTATATTTTATATTTATTTATTTAAATTACATTTACATTTACAATATGACATCTCATGAAAACGTCAGAAATATTACATTGTTTGTTAAGAATCTTCCATGTATCCTATAGAAATAATACAATACGACTAATTAATACAATACCAGTCTTACATAAATATTGAAAAAGCATAAATACAGTTGCATTAGAAAGACACTAATGTATAAGACTCAAAGAAGAAGCCAGCAGGTCACACATCAGTATAGCGACATACTTGTAAGAGATTTGAGAGCGAATCCCGGTGAGAGGTCAGAGCTCAGTGTTGTATCCTCAAGTCTCGGCAACTCCACTATTTCCTGTAAATACAATACAATCATTCACAGGTATTCTGGGCACGGTGTGTGACCTGTGCCTGGTCAGTTAATCGCTCCTACTTGGAAGCCATTGAGGCGCCGCATTGTTGTAAAGTGCGATTAACCAGTGACCTTTGATAGCATAACTTGTGTAATATTGTCTGTATATTATTATTATATGTATCGTTGTAAATTATAGAGATGCCTTGGCGTGATGTACTATATCTAACATTAAACATGTTATTATATGAAACTTTAAAATCTGCATTATATCCAATTTTTGTTAGTGTAGTGTGCATTCAACTGAATTGAAAGTGTAGGCTAGCGGGTAAAGACGATTATCTAAAATATGACCAACCAGTGATTCAATTAACACACACAAAGAAGTGAAATCAGTAAACATTTAAAATTTGTATTGAACAATACAATACAATTAGGACTTGACATCCAGTTCCTCACTCAAAGGCGATGTCAGGGACGATCCAAGCAGACTATGCACCTGCAAGCAGTTCTAAACCATCAGAACACACTTGCAAATGCATAGACCTGCACTGTTTCGAGATGCAAAACAGCGCAGGTCCATTAGGCTTAGAAACTGAAGTAATATTCAGCTACGGACCTTGGTGAGTATATTAGTGAGGGTGGTGAGGACACCCTTGAGAGCGAGATAGTACTTCCAGTGATCCGCTGAGATCAGTTTCTCATACAGACCAACAAACTCTGACGCCGCCTCCCCGCTGATCCTATATCCTCCAGGAATCTACACACACATTGAATAGCACTGCTTACGATTACACATAACAAGTAAAAGAAGGAGATACAATTGCAAAACAGATATTAACAATAATTGCAAATATTTCTAAAAAGTTACTATGCAGGTGGCCTGTATACATAGATCTGTGTCGAGACGTTCTTAATATATTGTGTATGACTGTAGGTATGTTGTTTGACTCCTACCAATGAGCGTTTATTCCTCGAAGTAGTCTGCTTGAACAGTAGCGTACATGTAGCGAATATGTAGCGAACAGTAACATTCTAGATGCAAATCAAGAAAATGCAAACATCAATCTTCAATAGAGCTCTACAGGTGTACGGTTCTAATCCCAGGGCTCACCCGCCATTGATGCAGTCATACAGTCGCGAAACTTACGTCAAATTCTGCCTTAGCCCTTAGATCATAACTACGTACCCAGTTAGCATGTCGAGGATCTTTTTTTACGCTCGGGGATGAGCACATGGTCTCTATGATGTTACACTCCGCCTTTCTAACAGAGGACGAGGAGGCTGAAAATATCTTCGCTCTCAACCAAGTGCTGTCCATTAGCTGTAGAGGTACGCTTAGTCTTCTCGCTGCATCAATCAATCAATCAATCAATCAATCAATCAATCAGTAGTCGCTCTCAACCGGTGCTGTCAATTAGCTGTAGCGGTACGCTCAATATTCTTATTACAATCAATCAATCAATCAATCAAGTAGCCAGTCAGTTTATAAATAAATAAATCAATCATCTATCAATGAATCAAAAAATAGATAAATCGTTTCATAAAAAATCAACTAACTCAATAAAGTCGCCAAATCAATTTATCATCCTGGACTAGATAATCGTATTAGCAACAACTGGTCAACATGCATGGAAACTACTGTTGTTATCAATAGCTTTAGTGAATTTTATAATTCAAAACAACACAAAGCTCTAATTAGTTTACTTCTCCACTTGTCCGAGTAGCCTACTTTAAGAACTTTGCACGTATTTCCTTCTTATCCACCTGCACATTATCAGAATACAAGAAAATATATGATTGATGCCGACGATATAAATTAAAGGCCTACAATGATGATAACTTTTCATACCAAGCAACTTTACTCCACATCAAATGTGATACAATTTTTGACTCCAGGGCGATCACAAATGGTCTAAGTTATGTACACCTATAGGAGCAATACAAGGCTACATAGTATATATATGCAGTGTAGTAGCATAGGAGATAGGTAGAGTATAATTATAGTTACAGAATACAGAGAATTAGGTAAGCAAACGATGAATGTTATTTATAAATTTATTTAAATTAAAATGTTAAAATTCATTTATATTGAATATGATCACGTTAGTATCTGTGAAGCATTGTGTTAGAGCGACCTGAGGAAGCAATATATTATTATCAAACCTTTTCCTCATTTTCTTTCTTCTTCGGTGCAGCAGCAGCAACAGCAGCAGGGGCAGCTGGTGCACTCGCTTCAGCTCCTGTCACACATTGTTAACAAGTGTAGATTAAACAATTATTTCAATGTAATATTAACAGATATTTTCATAGATCTATACAAAAAATATATATAAGAAGTAAGTGCGGAGGTAAATGCGAATGCAGAGATACATATACATGTAAGTGTAGGCACGGATACTTAGAAGGTGAAGGAAACCAATAAGTGGAAAGACACATTACAATGCATGGCATGCATATATAACAAATTAAAATTAGGGAAATTTTAATTAACGAAGGACTAAGTGAAAATACAGACAGCAAAACATCACAAAACTGTGAATTCACAAAACAAATACAACTTCAGACGACAACACTAATTAATTCTTTCTACATTGGCTTAGCCCGGGCTCCATAGATGGCTCGGTTCCAATCCCAGTGTTCACTGTTCAATAATCCGTCCCTGATGAATCCTTTGGGCTCAGAAACTGACGTTAAATTAGCATTACGGTACCCTTTCTCAAATGCTTTTATAACTACTTACATAGGTACCCGGTGTGCTGATGAGACGACGACGCCTGTTGTTTTGTCTCCAGGACTGATAGGAGCCCTTGCTGTCACCAATCAACCACGACTTTAGGTCCACGTGTAGGTCTGTTGTCAGCGAGACTGGTACATTGACTTCAGGGTCTTGTCCTAACATTATCAATCATTCATCAATCAATCAATCAATCAATCAATCAATCTATCGATCAATCAGTCAACCACGACTGTAGGTTTACGTGTACATCTGTGATCAGAGAGACTGTGTGCAGTGACTCTAGATTCTTGTCCTAACATTATCTATCAATCAATCCATCATTCAATCAATAAATCAATCAAACAATCAATCAATCAATCAATCAGCCAGTCAACCACGACTCTAGGTCAACGTGTAGGTCTGTGGTTAGTGAGACTATGTACAGAGACTCCAGAGTCTTGTCCTAACATGATCAATTAATTAATCAATCAATCAATGATTGAGGCTCTCAATTGAGCGATTGAGGCTCTCAATTGAGCGATTGAGGCTCTCAATCGCTCTGCACAGATCTATCTAACAATCAATCAATCAATCAATCAATGCATAATCAATTTATGCGGTCTGCGCTCTTTCAATGTAATCGATTTCGATTAGCCGGGCCACGATTCATTTCTTTCCTAATAAATCGTTTTTATAAAAACCCACAAGCTATTTTGTGTTTACACTCAGGGTTAAAGTTATCCTATAGTTATACACCTAGGCCTCCAAGTAGCTGGATTACAGGCGTGCGCCACTTCTCTCAGCAAAATGTATCACACTTCCTTAAATGTATAGTGTAAAGGTGGAACAAATAAATACGATCTATTATGATTATTATTTTAGTATTTATAAACTCTGTTAGCAACATGAAAATATGTGGCACTAAACAAATAATATTAATAAGTAGTACGACAGAAGAACATATGTTTGAGTTGCATTGTTGTAAATGGCTAGTAGTATTAATTATTAAATGACATTACAGTAGAGCAAACCTTATTCTTCTTGCTGGTGGGCTGAGAAGGTTTGATCATTTGTTGTAGTATACATAAAAGTTAAAAGCCGGAAGTTGTATAACTTTGTCATTTTTAGTCCAAATTAACAACTGATAAGTCCATTTGACTAAGAATTTCATGCGCCAGAATAATGTCAAGGCATTTAATTCTAGTATTATGATGTAGATTAGTAAATTCAAAAAAACTACGTGTCCCTTCACTGGGCGTCTTGCCCCAGGTACACGCCCAGCTATTGAGCGTCTTGCTTTCCTCTATATCTGCGTTATAAGGCTCTTACGATACACGTGAATTCTCCCATGTGTTTGCCTATTCTCAAGTTTCCCGGACCAACTCAAGGAAAAAATTATTATAGCGATATAAATTAAAGCCCACCTTAAGCCGGAAGTTGTATAACTTTGTCATTTTTAGTCAAAATTAACAACTAATAAGTCCATTTGACTAAGAATTTCATGCGCCAGAATAATGTCAAGACATTTAATTCTAATATTGTGATGTAGATTAGTAAATTCTAAAAAGACTACGTGACCCTTGACTGGACGTCTTGCCCCAGGTACACGCCAAGTTATTGAACGTCTTGCTTTCCTCTATATCTGCGTTATATGGCTCTTACGATACACGTTCTACCATGTGTTTGCCTATATTCTCAAGTTTACCGAACCAAACTCAAGGAAAAAATCATTACAGCGATATAAATTATAATATGATAAAACATTATCATGGATTGTGGGGCAAGACGCCTATGGGCGACTAACCCCGCTTCATTCTCTAGGCGTCTTGGCCCAGCATGGTTCACACATTTTCAACAACAAATTTTCATTGAACTAGCTAAAATTGTAAAAAATCTTTGAAGCTATGTTGTAATAGACACAAGGCGAATCATATTATATGACTCTACACATATGTAGCTACATTAATGCCGAAGTAAGAAACGATCTAGAAAAGGCAAATTTTATAAGAAAATGAGTAAAATCTAAAAATGCAAATATTTTGCTGATCTCGTGTGTTTACTCCACGTTTCAATTATAAAAACAAAGAACAGAAATAAGCGACTGCATCCGATACATTGTGCTCAAAAACCCCACTGGATGCAGAGAAATACTGGTATTAGTTTTACCTCGCATGAGTGACTTATCCCACTCTACCCTAACTGTATGCAATAGGCCTATTTATGATCTATATTTAATTTGTCCTGCGTCATTCGCGCCCCGTGGGCCAAGTCTATTAATTTTCGATCGGTGTCAGTGGTGAATTAATCGTTGTAGCTGATGAATAGGCTGCTAAATTTATATTTTATCATTGAATAATTCAAGGATATATGCGGCCTTCGCACACCAATCCGAATTCAAGCGAAATTTATTCTAATTTCATAATTTATTTTGCATAAAAAATAGAAAATTTAGCCTAGGTTTAGCCTGTGGCTGACATACCGTAGCTCTCTGAGCGTGTGGCTTACAAGAGTTCGTAAACAATCCTATTGAGATTTTTCCAGTAGATTAAAAAAACCCACCCTGCATATGCCGAGAAATGTTACATTATTCACTCTATTTAACATAATACATCCATGTGTAAATTATAGGTAGGAATATCACTAGATATTAAAATTTGTTCCTCTTTTGATGGGTGAAGAAGAATAAAACACGTTTTATCATAATTAACGCTTAACGCATTGAATTAAACCAAGAACTTAACTGTGAGCATGCACTATTAGCTGAACTGAAAACTTCTAGCAGACCTTTGCCTGATACAAATGCATTAGAATCGTCGGCAAACAAGGAGAGATCAGCTAACTTGCTAGCATATTGCATGTCATTAATATAAATTAAGAAAAGAAGGAGTCCTAAAATGGAATCTTGTGGGACACCAATTGAAATTCTTTGCACTAAGAAGATGAATTATTAACGGTCGTATATTGATATCTGTCAGATAAGACGATTTGAACCAATCATGAGCAATACCACGGATCCCCTAATATTCAAGTTCACTAAGCATAATGGAATGATCCAGTGTCAAAAGCTTTCGAAAGGTCGAAAAAATACCAATGACATAATTACTTAATATTACCTTCTTCCATACTAATCATATTAACAGCATTAATAATAACATCAACAGCAGAATGACCTTTACGAAAACCAAATTGTTTTGTCAAATCAAACATCACAACTACATAGAAAGTAATAAAGACGTTTGTACATTAATTTCTCAAAAACTTTATTAAGGTTACTTAATAAGGATATAGGCCTATAGTTTTCAACCTTGTCTGAGCTACCCTTTTGTATCGTTAATGGGAGTTACTTTAAAAGCAGTCTTAATTGAGTTTGGAAAAGTTCCCAATACAAACGACTTGTTAATAATAAAGGTCAACACAGGTGCAATAGGATTAGCAGATAACTGAAAAGCTTGCGAAGTTAAATCATCGTTACAATTCCAATTAGATTTATTGAGAGACATGACAGTGTCAAAAACCTCGCTATCGTTAACTGGATCAATAAAAATTGATTGAGCATTTGGGGATAGCAGAGAATATTTATAGCCATTAGGGATCTTGTTAATTTTAGAAGCAAGAGTGTTGCCTATTGAGGATAAATAATTGCTAAAACTTCTGCAATGCCGCTGCTCGAGGTAACTGAACCTTCATTAGTTGTTAATTTGGTGATTCTAACCCCATCATTATTTTTCTTATAACTGCAAATACTATTAATGTATTTCCAAATTTGATTGAGTTATGTCGATTGTCCAGTAGATTTTGATAAAATTGCTTTCTTGGTACATCCAGTTTTTTGTCAAGATCCTTTTTGTAAGATTTATATAAAGTCTCATCTTCATGAGATTTAATATTTTTAAATTGCTTGAACAAATTGATTAAAAGATCCAAAAGATTAATATAGATCTTTCCTATAATGTGGTTTCTATAAAGACATGCAATACTCAAGATGAGGACGAATTAATGATAATACAATCCAACGATTATCTCTTCACTCCTACTAGAAAAGGTTCTTTTGATTAAACCCAAAGTTCTATTTGCTGCTTTAACAGCAACAGCACATGGAATGGCCACTTTGAGGTATTAGTTTACAATTACACCTGAATCTTTTTCTTCAGTCACAACTTAACTGATTTATCATTGATAGAGTACACCGAGTTAGTCTCTCCCAAAATGAATTACCGTACGGTACCGTACATTTATCTACATTGAACTCTAATTCCCACATTTACTCAATAATTCTAAGTCTATATGCATGCTCTCCAAAAGTTCAACACTCCAAACTTTACCATAAACCTATCATCCGAAAATTTTAAAATTAGAGTAATCAGGTGTTGTTGTTGTTGCCCTCCCGAGGATCAGCCGTGGTGCTGACCCCCTCTATCTTCGTCCTTGGGCTCGCCGTCAGGTATCCAGCAGCTCTGCCGCCTCGCAGGGATGGTTCCATAAGTCTATTGGAATAAGTGTTGTCTGTATTTGTATGCATTAAAAGAGGTGTATTGTGTCATGTGTTTGGTCAGAGCAAAGGGGGCAGAGTGGTGATGGGTGTTCAGAAGGGTTAATTTTGTGTAAGTAGGATAAAAGGAAGCGTAACTTGTTAGTTCTTAATTGTGATAGAAGGCGTCTATGATATCTGGTGATACGCCTATTCAACAATGTTAATCATGAGCAAATTGGGGTGGGGGCTGATGAAACTTTGGTGGCAAGCTCCAGGCCTAGAACCGTCACTGGTTTGAATATACTTATTATTACATTACAAATATTTAACTTGTCTATAGAACATGAATAAGAAAACACAATGATTGTATAACTACATGATTGGGCCTACTCATTTGTCAAAATGCAAATGTATTATCAACTAGTCAAATCTCCAATGACCTATTTTAAGCCCTAATATATCGATTTGCAGGTGCATTCAAAATCAGATATATCTCAATCAAGTTAATCATAATACAAGACTTACAACAATACTTATACAATAACATACAATCATAATACAAGACTTAATATTGGGTTCATTCGCAAGACCTGGTATGGTATTAAAAGTTACATGCCACCACAATTGGTAAACAAATTTATGTCTTATAAATTCAATATCTCTCGAACGTATTTTGCATTTTTACGTTACCTTCAACAAAAATGGCAGCTTCCATATGGAGCTCCAAGATTCAAATATTCTTTAGACCTACATAAAATAATGAATAAAACAATCTAAATGTTCAGAATAATTTGGACGCTTTAAAATTATCCATATATATATCTATATCATTAGTGACCGCTACAATTAATTAATTCATAAAATTTCATATGACAAAAGTTTGTTTATACTAAACAAGATGGCTTCCAAGAATATCAACAGGAACAGGACCTTGGAACAGGGCCGTGCGATCGGTGCTCCACTTCAACGAGCTCCCCGATCCGGACACAAGTATGGCGGCTTGTGGGCGTGGCTTAAGCGTGGCGGGGTAGCGAGGCGTGGTGCTCAAATACAACAAAGTAGGGAAAACTCCCCAATCTCCACGTTCTCCAGGTCTTGCGAACCAACACAATAAGTAATAATATTTTAGGTTATAAGACTACAGCAAATATATTAAATGACTACTTTGCTAGTGCAGGCAACTAACAGTAGAGGTTAAGGATAATTGTAGCCGGTGATTGGTGAATTGGTTAAAGCACATTTTTTTATAAGCAGCAAATATATACACTGCGATTCTTATAACTGAGACCGATTTGAAGTTGGAACTAAATCGTAAATAGTAACCTGATCCATGTTAATATTTTCAGAAATGGGAAACTGCCAATTCTGATTCAGATATCTTTAAAAACAAGAAAGTTATTGACATATGAAAATGACAAGGGTCTATGGCAATAAGCATATTACCCGTAGGCTATTGTATACTATGACGTTATGTCACTGCAGTGCGATAGTTACAATGCATTCGATGTCACATGTTTCTACCCTTGTCAAACTCATATAATATCAGCAACTTTCTTGTTTTTAAAGATATCCAAACGAAATTTTGTGACACGAGATAACATTGGTTTTTCTCTATTACTGGAAAATTTCACAGGATAACAACTTAGTTAACTGCAGCAAGATGACGTTGTTGTAGTTGTTGCCCATCCGAGGATCAGCCGTGGTGCTGAGCCCCTCTATCTTCGTCCTTGGGAGCGCTCCTCCAGGGCTCGCCGCCAGGTATCCAGCAGCTCTGCCGCCTCGCAGGGATTGTTCCATAAGTTTATTGGTGTAAGTGTTGTCTGTATTTGTATGCATTGAAGGCAGCTGCCTTCATCGTCAGGTGTGGAGTGTCTGATTGCCACACAGCGATCAAGAGAGGTTATTGTGTGGCAGACCCTCCACACAGCGATCAACAGAGGTTATTGTGGGACAGACCCTCCACACCTGACGATGAAATCAGCTCTAGGTTGAAGCGACTGCCTCAGATGGACGTTGCTGTGACGCAGCACGACCACACCCCTGTCCACACTGCTCCCAGCTCTCTTGTCCACCACGTCACCGCTCAACTCATCTCTCACCAGCCTCAGCTCACCTATGCTGTGACCAGTGGCGCTCAGGATGTCCAGCAACTCTCTGTCGTTCTGTATCAGACAATCAATAAATTTATAGAAAGTCATTCTATCAACAGAAAGTGCATCAATTTAAAGCCTTATTTTGCATGTTCCATTTGAACTTTACCGCCCCCCCCCCAATTGCGCACTTCTTTTGTGTATGACCTCAAACTAAAGACTAAAAGTCATATTTAAAGTCAGCTTTGCATTCAAATGGATCTATCATCAGTCTTGTTGTCCTCGAGGACTTGGCATTGGTGCACTTGTACTCGAGGACAAATTTCATGGTCTTGACAGTAAAGGCCTTGGCCTCGTCGCTCTAGGCCTTTAAATAAAGTCCTTGGCCTCGACCTGATCGAGGACAACGTCAAGGCCAAAATTATAATTATCAATAAATGACAATAATTTAGATGTTACAACAAAGAAGAAAACGAATTTGTACGACTTCTCTTGTTTACTGCACAATATTGGCCTAGGCTAGAAGTGGTTAGGGACAGAGTTTGTCAGGACTTTAAACCAATCCAAGGATGACTTACATTGAAAAGAAAATTGAAGAAACGCCCTGATTGGTCTATGTGATTCATTTGTGCACGACATATCGCTATCTTCTTTGGTAAATACTGTTTCTATCTATCTCTAGTGCACTGTCACATGGCAGGTCAAACTTATATATTCTGAAACACAATCTGCTATCATGCTCAATAATGAGCACTCCATCCATCATAAAGTTGATTCCATCAAAAAGGCTATGCCTTTACCACAATGTAACCGTTCTCTTGGGAATATATATTCTGACTTTCGAGGTGGTTTTCCATTCTCTTCCTCAATATGAAATATCTGTGCTAGTCGGCTTTTACAAAAATTGTGCAGTTTTCAGTTGGTCTATTCTCAAGTTTCCCGGATCCAACACTATTTGTATATGTATAAAAAATTAGAGAAAAACTGAAAGTAGCTCAACAATGACAATTAATTAATTATCAAACGTTACGCATCATGGTTATGTACATCGACTCCCTCCCAAACCTTCTCATCCAGGCGCGGAAGGCAGATAATCCATGGAACTTGTTTAGACAAGACGAAAGATTCGTGTTCCTGGATCCTCAACTGCATCTGAACTTCTGATAGGGACCATATAGGCCCTATTTAGTACAATTTGTTACGTATTAAAGTACTTGGTCGAGGTCCAGGGCCTCGATAACATCACTGTCTATCACTATCAGTGATGGGTGAGCCCTGGAATTCGAGCTGTGCACCAGTTTCATGCGCTTAAACAACAGCATCCAGCCAATGGCGTTCTTTGTATACTGTGCACAACGTTGTTGTAGGCCTACTACTGTATGCAACATTAATGTATTACCATAACATGGCCAAGTTACTATAATTATATTATTTCAAATAATCTTAAAACTGAAAGAACTTGAAAAAAAGAAAAAAATTTGAAAGAACTTCAACCGTGTATCAGAGGATAAATAACTTAGGTCAGAGGCATGGCACATTGACTACAGTTGAAGACTGGAATTAAATCTAAAATGAGCTCTTCCGCAATAGGAACAGACCTTATTGATTTCTTCTCTTTCCCTCAGTGTCACCGCCCCATGATGACGCTGCGAAACCTTTATCAGAGGTCTATCAAGTCTCTCTTTCACTGTCACGTCTGTAGCTGACTGAGGACCCTGTGTCACACAGTCACAGTAATAATATCAGAGGTCTATCTAGGTGACTGTGTCACACTGTGATTATTATTACTGTGACTGTGGCACACAGTCACAGTAATAATATCAGAGGTCTATCAAGCTGACTGAGGACCCTGTGTCACACAGTCACAGTAATAATATCAGAGGTCTATCAAGCTGACTGAGGACCCTGTGTCACACAGTCACAGTAATAATA
>JAQFZF010001480.1:0-14011 GCA_034695365.1 Enchytraeus norvegicus | reverse complement strand
ATAAAAGACGTCCCCACAGGAGGGGGGGTGGGGGCGGGTTGGGCAAAAGCGGACCAATACGGACAAGGGGGGAGAGGGTAACAACCATGCGGACGTCTGCAAAACATAATTTTTTGAAAAGTAAAAATTTGAGTATAAGTTTAAAAGCAAGAAAAATGATGTGCGTGAGTGCAAATATTTTTAAAGTAACAAATTACTGGTTTTCAATTAAAATTTTTACAAAAAGTCCACTTATTTGACAATATTTGTGAGAATTTTGGTCCGAAATGTGGACGTCCACAAACGGGGAGGGAGGGGGCAGTCCACAGCGGACGTGTGCGGATCAGGGGGGGGGGGAGGGGATTCAAAAGTTCGAATTTTTTGCGGACGTCTTTTATGGACGGCTCCTAACCCATCAAATTTGAATTTAATTGAACGAACTCTTCGACCAAATATGAATATTAAAGTGGTGTACATCAGACATGTCACTTCAGATCCCTCGTTAAAGCTTAGCCACCAAACATGAAGAAATGAATGACCCCCAATATTTGTATTGCCGAAATATGACCAAGTACTATTTGTATAATTCGTATTGCAGAAACGTGACCACTATTCGAATTAGTATTTTATATTGCAAAAATATGACCAGTGACCACTATTGCGTATTCAACCAAACGCCTACAATCATATACATGTAGTACTATTAGACCAAATACTGAATGACTATGTTGACTGTTCAACTTTGAAGCAAATTTTGGGTACAGTTACTACAACCATAATTAATACAACGCACAACTGAATACTGCATGTAAAATTTATGCACTAAATCATTTACACTATATATTTATTATACAGTATCATACACTGTACCATAAGCGATTTCAGTTAAAAATCTACCGCCCAAATCCGATAGGCTACCTTACACTGTAAACATGAGGAAATTATTATTATTCTTCTATTTTCACATGTGTTAGAACGCACATGCTAGCTTCCTTGCTTAATTGCTGTTTTTGTGTTTTATTATTTTCTTTTGCAAATCCATGATTCATCGTACCTTTGCCATTTTATGACGCTTCAAGCTGCCAGCACAGGGCCCACATGAAAGTGCCCACATGAAAGGGCCCACATGAAAATCTGGGGCCCACATGAAATCTGGGGCCCACATGAAAATCTGGGAGGCCCTGGCTCTTTGAGTCCCAGTCTACAACTGCACTGCACTGTTATAAAATATTTTTAAAATGGCATATATATAGAATTATAGATATATACAGGGTGCGGCAAAAAAATACTCCCCTAGTGAAATCTCAATAATTTTGTCAAAACAAAAGATATCATTCAAATATTTTCAGGATATCTAGAGGAGGAATTTTAACATCTAACCTCCAAATTTGGTCAGAAAATATTTATAAATAAAAAAGTGATAGTGTTTCTATGAAAAAATCGAGAGAAACAAATTAACGTAGCCTATTCAAATAGCGGTAGCACAAGAATAGATCGATCAACATAGTCCGGAGTTCGTCAAGAAGGATGACAGGCCACCAAACTCACCTGACCTTAATCCTCTCGACCAGCACGTCTGAGGCGCCGCGCTTGAGCGGTACAAAGTGGTCATTTTAAACTAACCAACAAGGTTGAACTCAAGACTGCACTGGAGGCAATCTGGGAAGACTTTCCACCAGAGGCCATCGACCTGTCTGTGCTATCATTTTTTTTAATCTTCTTTTATTTCCACACATGTCAGATGCACATGCTAACATGGTTTCCTTTCTTAGTTGCTGTTTTTGGTATTTTTGTAGTCTTTCTTCCCACTGGTTCACAGTATCTTTGCCATATATAGCGCACTAATGCAGCAAGCGCAACTACACAAATTGACCAGTACCGGTGGAATTATATTATTCTTGTAGTCTGACCTGGGTTTGAACTCCTGACTCTTCAATTATCTTACACTTCAAGAGCGTACCACGCTAACCACTAGCCTATCGCCATTGGGAAAGAGGCTACAGGCCTGCATTCACGCAGATGACGGTCAATTAGAACACCTACTTAAATAGAATTGGCAGCATCTACAAACTGACCCCTTCAGGGCCAAAATTCTATTAAAAAGTAATGAATGCCTGATTGCCTGCTGAATAAGCTTTGTTAATTTGTTTTTCAGATTTTTTCGTACAAACACTGTAACATTTTTATTTATAAATATTTTCCGAAAGTGGAGGTTAGTTGTCAAAATTCCTCCTCTTGATATCCTGAACATATTTGTAAGATATTTTGACTAAATAATTGAGATTTCGCTAGAGGGATGGTTTTTTTGTCTCATCCTGTATGTACATATTTATATTTATAATATTAATTCCTGCATTTAAAGACAATGAGGTCAAAAATTCAAAACTTACCTTGTACTAATATCATTTTTGTACTCGTTAATATTGTTCAGGACTTCATTGGCATAAGGTTCCACAACACAGTCCAAACCATTGTCATACTTTGACGAATCATTACTCATATGTATGAGCATATGATCATTAAGTTCAGCCAGATCAAGAAAATCTTTGTCACAATACATGCAGACATAATTCTGCAAGAGTTCGTTTTCTATGTCCAAGGAACGATTCGGGCTAGCAGCTTGTCCCAGAGAACAGTGACTGAGACTGTTATTCATTGTTTCTGCACACAAATACAGATTACGATCAATTTACTGCAAAATCTCTATCCGTACCTCTCTAATGAACTCTAACATTTATGGCAGGTTCAAGGAACACATTCCTACTTGTAAACAGTCTGCAATAACATTCATTAATGAGCATTACGTCAATTGACAAGCTGACCCCGTCACATAAGTTATGGTGTAGAGGCCTATATACCTTTACCACGTCTATAATGTTGCCTTAGTTTAGAAAATCTGGCTTTTGATATGGTTTTGAAATTGCATCCCTTCGTAAAATTCAGAATAAGTCCACATACTTCGAATCGCCAGCATTAAGGATCATTAAGATACTGCTGAACAATCAAGGCATTCTAATGATTCCAGATGCAGAATAAGCTAAAACATGACCATATATAATGTCTCTCTCTCTCTCTCTCTCTCTCTATGTACTGCCCAACGGCAAGTCCATTGCATGTATAACGTTTTTATGCCTCTTTATCCTCAGCATTTAATCTTAGCACCCTCTTCCCACTGAAGGGGTGCACGGGACTGAGGGCTTTAAGTTTGTATGCCACATATCTTGGAGAAATTATTTTATGAGGTGGGTCTTCACATAAAATCGACTTAATTGAATATAATATTTATTACACGCAAAGATAATAACGTACTCGAACAGTGCAAAAAGGTAAAATTGGATAAAAGTCACGAGGACACTGAAATGTGCCCCATGGTATACTCAGTCACCTACTTACCGCGGTAGAATGTACAAATATTTATTATAAAATAAAATTAAAACTAAATAAAAAGAAAAAATTAAAATTAAAATTCCAGGGTTTTGTGTTTATAAACATCAGCAAACTTTTGTAAACAAACTGTTCTTATTACACGTTTACGCTTTTGTGTTTCTTCTTACTTAACTTAATAGCTGAGCTCAGCTTTGCAAAAACCGCGTCAGATTCTCTGAACGTGCGCCCAGCGCGCAACACTAGGCTCCAACTGAATACCGCCTACCATGCACCATTCACCATTCACCCCATTAAAACACAGGAAAATAGCTCTAATGTTCAATATTTTGACCAAATAAGGCGATTTCGTAAAATTTGTACATCGGGTTCCTTGGATTTTGGCTGGGTTCCATTTCGTCATCCCGAGTGGTTGCATTTGCCCTGCCAACAACGGCGTCCTGGTGTCATCATGGATGGTGACCCAGATATAAGTTTCTTGCCCGATGGCATATTAACTAACTGCACATGAGAATTGCGGGCGCAGAAAATAACACAGAAAATAATTAAAATCTGAAAGAATATGCAATTTCTTAAAAGAAACACTAGTTACAATCATTCCCCACCCCTAACCCTAACCCTAAATGATAAAAAGTAATGAAAATGAGAGAAAAATATTTCCTCGAGCAACAGTCGAACCCCTCAACAAAACACCACAATGTTGATAACACCTATGCTATATCTGCATTATTTTCTGTGCAGCAATTCTCATGTGCAGTTAGTTAACATGCTGACCATGAAAGTAGAATTAACGTAGGCTTTTTCTTCATCTGTATAGATATCTTGCTTTCTGATAACATTACTGTTAGTCATGTGTACTTCTCCATGGCTCAGTGGTTAGCGTTGTCGGCTGGTTTGTGTCGGCTATTGTGCATGATGTCCGGGTTTCGATTCCCGGTCGAGTCAATCAGAGAGTAAAATCTTGGATGTACAACAGGCCAACCAAGTCCACCATCCCTTCGTAGTCGGATTATTGGTAGCAATTAGTACACAGTAGGTGATTACTTCGGAAGATTGCGTAGGTTACCATAGGTCTGGCGTATATGATCCAATTACCAAATCCGATTGTATAGAGTGGGGCTGGCCAGGGCCGGATCAACCAATTCGGGGGCCCTGGGCTAATATAATCAGGGGGCCCCTTACATAAACTACATGAAAATTCTAATCCTATATTGTTAAAAAATATGCATTCCGGACGACGAATTTCAAAGAAGAAAATTTTATACCATAATTGACAACAACTAATAGTCAATCGCGGACTTATGGGGTGGGGGGGAGAGTGGCCATCAATTTAAATTGAGGGGTCGGGGGCGATGTCGCCGCAACAATTTATTTACAAATTTGCATGTTTTGCACATATGTTCATATTTGTAATACACTTTCTGCACTCTTTTCTCCTCGATTGATTTTGCACTAACATGACCAAAATTTGTCGGAGTTCTCTTCAAGAAACAAATGTGAACGCGCGATCTCAAAACCTGGCAAAATTTTGAAAACGAAGCGAGCCCACAAATAATGGCGCTCGATCTGAGCACAATGTTTAAAATAAACATGTAAATGTCACTAGCGGAACGAACGAAAAAAAAATTGGACTCTTAAAAACTGACTCTTAAATTTTTGACTCCCCACTCAAATTTTGTTTAGATGATGATCGGCCACTGAATATTGTTGAAGTGTTTAATGCATTGAAATGTAATAGAGGCTTATATTGTCTTCTTGCATCCATTCTTTTACAATAATTAGAGTTGAAAAAAAATCACTTTGAAATTTTGGGGCCCCTTAAAATTCGGGGGCCCTGGGCTGCAGACCCTTTAGCCCAATGGCTAATCCGGCCCTGGGGCTGGCGATCTCACCGTCGGATTAATGACTATGTCACCTGTGTGCTGTTATCGCTCAGGATCGGGATCATCTTCTCGCCTACTTTCGGTAACAAATATGGCACACAACCTTTACCCTTTTGCTGTTAATCAGTGGTCTTTATACTAAGAGCCAAAGCCGAATTTGACGTCAGTTTGCGGACTAATGGCTGCATCAGTGAAGGTTGAGACCTGGGATTCGAACCGTGAACCTCTGGAACTCCTGTCACTGCTGGAAATTATACTACTGCAGCCTAACGTTATTAGTTATTGACAATTTAATTTGATTTCAGTTAACATCAACATATCATGCATGAAGAGTTGCCCAGAAACCAATTCTGAGAAGTTTGGTAAAGCAATCACACAAGCCATGGAAGACATGAAGAGTATGTTTGTTACTGCCAATGGTAGTAATGGTCAGCGACACTAAACATGCTCATTGAGATCTCTATAATTGAACAGTGACCATAGTTACTACAACCATGACAAATCACCTTTAATATCAATAGGCCTATCTATACATTACAATCCATAGAGAATACATTGACATATTGTTCTACTGCGTAGTACAATACAGTTCACCTACAATATGGTCTAATGTCCGTTTCATCATCTGACGACGATATCAGGGACTCGGTAACAACGACTTACTACAACCAAAACAAATCGTCTGTATCTATACATCATAGTTAGTAATCCATAGAAATTGCATAGAAGTCCGCATCACCAGTAAAACTACAGTGTATATAAATTTATAATTTTCAATATTACATTTGTAGAAAGATTACATTTCTACTATGTAATATTGTAGAAATTACATTGAAATCTGTGTTACCAGTTAACCAACAGTGTATATGAATTATAAATTCATCAATTTACCTTGATGTGATACTCAAAATGTCAAAACTTTCACACATTTTCTATTATTCGGGTAGAACATGAAGTTCTGGCAAAACTGCTTATCTCTGACCATGATCACCTAGTCCTGAGAGATAAAATGATACTTTTGTAGCGGATAGTGATGCAGCTGATCTTTACTATTGCTGTTATAATAGAAAAATGAAATACAGTGTTATAGTTATTTTATGATTTGCACTTCTGCTTATGTTATTTATTTGGCATTACATGAATACATCTTCTCATGCGCACTTGTCGTAACTGTAAAGGCTCATTCATAAATATTTCACAATTCCTATGTATGTGTTTTTGCAATTTGTGAAGTAAATTAATCTATTGATGACGCAATTAATGAAGTGCATGTATAATAAGATTAGATATTTAACTAAGTTTTTATGCTTATATTCCGCTTGACTTTATTGTATTTGGAAACTATGTAGGAGTACCATAAGTTGAGCTACTTGGTCAGCAGGGGCTAATTTCGTCACTTTACGAACAGCTTTAAATGTTTTCTGATTTCTTTGTTTATTTATTCCGGCACTAGCTAAAGAAATCAGGAAATAGTTGGAGCTCTTTGTAGGAGTGGCGAAAGAAATGCCAACAGACTAAGGTTGCTCCATTTTACTGTATTTAAAAGAATACGTGTAGACTTTGTGGAGTCTGTGGACTTCACTTTACTTGTCAACAACTGGAATGAAGTGTACTTTAATAGAATTTGTTGAATATATAATGGATTTTATATAAAACAATTATCATTCAGTGAGGGTAGTACACTGGGTACATTTTCATTAAAAAATCGACGTAGCATGTTACTAGTGTGAGATTGGTTATTAATAGGCCTATAGCTTATATTTTGTGATTGGATAATGTATGACTTCTTTTAAACAGTGTTTGGGTAATTTCTAGCTTTCAAATATATCCCAAGTTCGTTTATATTTATCAATTATAATTATTATAATGCAGTCATACATTACTTGGCAATGACTAGAATTATTTAACGGATCGACTGATATAAGTTTATAAGTTTACTTTCATTGTAATGTGCAGTCGATAGAGACACTGAAAAAAAGTAAGATTAAGTATTATTTAGTGACCATCATAATCAGCCGCGGATTTAGCAGGGGTCTCAACGACCTGATGGGGGGGGGGCATGTTCCCCCCCCCTCCATTAGAAAATTATTACAGTTTGGCCAGTTGTACTGTTGACCAACCTCGATCGATCTCGATTTAACCTTACCCCTCGATTAAAAATGTACGTTAATGACAAATTTGTCCCCAACAAAGGTTCCTAGATCCACCATTTGAAAATGATAGTGTATTACTGATAATGCAAATTCTAACCAATCCGTGCATCATAAATGCTTTGACAGATTATTATGTTTCATAGTCTTTTATAACATTTTGTCCTTAAACTTTTGCTAGTTAGTGCTTTATTACATTGGTATATGTTAAGCTTTTTTTATGGTTTGAGAAGGGTATTAGTATTGTAAAGGAATTTGATTCTAAATATTGGATTTACTATGGGGCGGCTGTAAATTTCAAAGATTGACTTTTAAAATATTAAGAATGATACAAAATATGAATATTGAATCTCTTAAATTCTGTGCAGATTACATTACAAGTGTATGAACTCAGCTTAACGTTTTGATTAGTATGATAGCTTCTCGGATTAACCTCAATCTATTCTGTACATCTTCTTCTGTGCTTTTTATTCTTGGGTACATTTCCTATGCTAATGCTTTATTTGTTGTAGTTTTTGGACTGCCTCAACGTTGAACAATGCAATTACCATTTAATTTTTTATCATAATTAGTGTATGAACTGCCGTAACAATGCAATTACCTTAATGTATAATTAAATCAATGCAAATGTAATGTACTTTTCATCATCTGACGATGAAACGGACTTTTTATGTTTTATCTAATAATATTAGTGTATGCACTGCCGTAACAATGCAATTAATAATATTTAAATGTTTTCTAAGAACTTATTTGACTTTATGATTCTCTCTTAATTGTTCTTTGTATCGAGCAGTTCTGAATTAGGCCTATGTTGTAATGTGGATTTAAGAATTGTTTTATATTGTAATTTCTGTTTTATGTTTTTTGTGTTTAAACAGTGTTTACATCATTTCCAAACTTTCCTTCAATGTACGTATACAAACAGTGTTTCAATCAATGAGGATTTAACGTCCGGTTCCTCACCCGAAGGCGATGTCAGGGACGTCGCCATCATTTGCAAACTTTTCCTTCAATGTATGTACACGTGTGTGTGTAGGCCTATAATTATCTAAATTATTATGAGGTTTTTGGGGCAGTAATAGTTAAGTATAGTTAACTTAATGAAAATTTAACACCACTCAAATGACTTTTAAATACGGCTTACTTTCAGTCGTACGAGGAAGTTTAGATATTGATGTTATGCTGAGGCTGAGGTCCTTTATTATATCCATAGCTGAGCATTACATTCCGGATTTGTGAAGCAAATCACGCATGCGATAAACCTTCCTGATCCAAGCCCCATCCAATAGAACTTGGAATATCATCGCCGGTGACCAGCAGAGCAATTCTGGCATTTCGCTTTGCTTACTAAATGCATGCTTGTATTTTGATAAACTAAGTACCAGATTTGTGCAGGGTAACCATGTATGTTTATGTAGAAGCTCATGGAAGTGTAGAGGTATAGAGAGGTCCTTTCCTTCTATGGGTGTTAACTCTTATTTGCATTTTTATATACATAAAATGTGTATGCTTTCTTCTGTACATGCATACATATACAATTAGATTGTATTATGATGTTCTTGCACGCATATTCTAGCTTAGTATGAATTCTGTTGTATTAGTAAACTTGTGAATTTCATATTAGACTAGCGTGGACTTTGCCATTATGTGTATAGGCCTATCATTGCTTGTCCTACTATGTATGTAAGCCTATCATTGCTTGTCCTACTATGTAATGTATGTAAACCTATCATTGCTTGTCCTACTATGTATGTAAGCCTATCATTGCTTGTCCTACTATGTATGTAAGCCTATCATTGCTTGTCCTACTATGTATGTAAGCCTATCATTGCTTTTCCTACTATGTATGTAAGCCTATCATTGCTTTTCCTACTATGTATGTAAGCCTATCATTGCTTGTCCTACTATGTATGTAAGCCTATCACGACCTTAACTTCTATGTAGGCTATGTCTCCATTTATTTTTTCCTGTAAGTTCTCAAAGATCGTTAATTCTATGTTTTTCCATTTGACAATAGCTTCAGCAGTTTCCTTTGCTGCAACACTTTCTGTCCTGTTTTATATTTTAATTACTGTTTTATGCTATGATTATGATTTGTATTTATTTAATTTATTTATAATTAACTTTTATCTTCATTATAATTTTGTCTTATGGATTATTGAATATGCAACGTGTTTGACTAATGTATGACCTCTTTTATCTTTCTGTACTTGTAATATACCAATTGTGCGCTAGTGAACCAGCTAGTTTTGGTTACACTGTTTGAGACGTCCCTGATATCGTCGCTAGATGATGCAATGGACGTTAAACCCTTATTTTATATGTGACATCATTTTACATATAGCTATTTAATAACAAAATAAGCATTCGAATAGTGCTGCATGATTTTAACAAAAGCAAACAGTGTATCGTCCCTGACATCGCCTTCGGGTGAGGAACCGGACATTAAATCCTCATTGTATTGTATTGATTGTTGCTCGCCCAGGATGCCAGCCGTGGTGCTGACATCCTCCATCCTCTAATTGAGAGGGGTGCAGGGTGCAGATAGCCTCTCCCTTAGGCGTCGGGCAACTATGCCAACTCAGCCTGGTCAAGTATAAATACAAGAACATAATATTATCTCATTGGCTATGTGGGTGACGTCACGTGCTTGAAAGCTCGACGCCTTTGGCTCCTGTCCAAGTGGAACCACTCGGAAAAATGCAAAGCTAGAGATGCATGTAAGCTTTATGTAATGAATAATTAATTAATGTCTGATATAAATCATATAAAGTATTTCATTCCTATGGCTGAGTTAATATGCTATTATACTAACATAAACGGTTTTACATTAGTAGCCAATTGTCATCGAGCCTATAATTTTTATATGCTATCTATTTAGAAAATGCTAATCATTTTTTATTTTCTCAAGCTTAATAGTTTGATAGTGCTCTTCTTAAAGACTACTAGTTGTATTGAATTATACCCATTGATGCAACGTGCATTACAATGTACGGCAAGCGACTATGATTTGCCGTCTCTTTCCGGCTCTAGTTTAAATGAGTGACATTTCTACAGGAGCCGAAATCTGCAGTAAAGTTATGCCAATCGTATTTTATTTTAATTTATTTTCTTTTTATCTTTCCTATTTTCAGTAAAGTTATGCCAATCGTAATTAATTTTAATTTATTTTCTTTTTATCTTTCCTATTAAACACTATCACTTAGTTGCGTTGTTGTCATAATATTATGTGCTTTGCGTATTTATTGTGTTTGCTGACATCTTGTTGTGTTTTATTGTGAGTGTTGTAGCTGTGCACATGTAGCCTACAATAGTTGCTATAGTATGAGAAAATAAATGAATACACCATTAATTCTGCTCATTAATTTCTGTCAGTCTTCTTATAATTTTACGCTTACATGATAATCCTGTTTGATATTTTACTTAGAGTTTACTTTCACCAATTTTTTTCGGATTTGTTCCGACGTTATTCTTGGATGAGGATACATACGTTAAGTTTAACCATTAAGCCTTTGTAGTGAATATAGAACACGGGATGAGATTGTAGTTTAGCAGTTGGACGATTTGATGGTATTGACCGAAAACGGAGCAGTTTGGATTTTCGAATACAGTTACCAGAGGTCGAGTTTCACGGAACTAAGGGATCCGGGTATAGAACACAGTTTAGATAAAGTATCCGGATGATCCGTATCTCAGTTTCAAAGCGAATCCGTACGTTACGCCGAAGGTCCGGGTTCGTTATCTGGTCCTCTTAGTATTGAGTAGTATATAGGAATACTCAAGGAACTCTAATGGAGATGATAGTGAAAGCTAAGACCTCTAAGGAGACAGTATGCTGGAGATGGGGGATGCTATTCCATCGAAGCCTGGATTACAATTTGTATTACATATTTCCTTCCCTTCCCAGCAAGAGCCCCTGCTTTCAATAGGGGCTTACTGCTAACAGGGGCCCATCCCCCGTTATATGAATTAGCCGAGCCACATTACAAAATGCGGTCCTGTGAGCTAAACTTGCAATGTCAGAGATGGAGGGTGTCGGAGCCACTGCCGACGCCCTGGGTATGCAAAAACAACAACAACATGAATGCTAATGGAGATGGGCAATGGTCATAGAAGGTTGCTCGATTGACCTATGCTATCTGAAACGTCCCTGGTATCATCGTCAGATGATGAATCGGACGTCAAACCGTTGTTTGATTTTGATATACAGCGTGCGCCAAACAAAACGCCCCCTAGAAAACTTGCTAAAATTTTGCTATCTGTAAATAAATTTATAAGATCATTCATGGTCCAATTTAAAACCATCGTACCAAATTTCATTGAAATATTTAGTCTGGTAGCCGAGTTATACACTTTTTTGCACATCAACCCTAATTTTGGGATTCGATATGCTGTGTATTATACTCTTGTCTAGAATGCTTTAGCGTCACTTTGTTTACGATTACGGATACAGGCATTGCATGAACAAGGATATGGGGCGATAAGAATCTCAGAATTTAAAAAAGGTATAATTTTTTTTGCATTTGTAAAAATCAGCAACAGCATATCGAATCCGAAAAGTAGGGTTGATGTGCAATAAAGCGTATAACTCGGCTGCCAGACCAAGTATTTCAATGAAATTTGGTACAAAGGTGTTAACTTGGACCCTGAATTATCCTATAAATTTATATTACAAACAGACTCAAGATGGTGATAATATTGACAAATTTCGTAGGGGGCGGATTTTTGGCTCACCCTGTATATGAATGAGCTCTGATCCGACGCTCACATGTGGATAATGAGAACATACAGAACAACGATACACAACAGTTCAACTCGTTACACAACAACGATACACAACAGTTCAACTCATTACACAACAACGATACACGACAGTTCAACTCATTACAGGTCAGACGAGTTGAGTCTTGCTCATTAATTGAATTAATGAGCACACCATTGATTGCAGTGACCAACAAGTGGATCATAAAGCCTTGCACACCTATATAATGATACATTTCCTAATCACCCTAAAATTACATCATCGAGTATAATATTATGTGTGAAGTGAAATATACTTAATTTCTTCAGAAAAGAAAATGTATAATGTTTTAGTTATCGGATGTGTATGCTTACTGTTGTGTACCGATTATAACCACGACAGGCTAAATGAATCATTCATAGTAGGCCTATGTTATTTGGTGTATAAGGCCTTTACAAGCTGGTTACCCTACATATGCCTACATCTAAATACCATAAATATCTCTACATTATTTACTTTATTATTTATTATCCTGTAACCAAGTATACCACGTGCTAGTTTGGCACAATATGATTGGCTAGACATGCAGGTGTGTTTATGTGCGTTATGCAAATCCTGCCCGTGTTCAATTTATAAGCCTACGTAAGAAATGCTTAACGAACAGGCTATCTCGAGATAGCTACGAGCAATGAATTCGATTAACCTATAAAAGTCTTCAGGTGCCATCGATTTCATGTACGACTAAAGATGGCAAACAACTGGAATACTATACTGCTACACTATTGTATAGTTGCTACAAAATTATATACAGTAATACTAACATTGGTAAAGAGGTTACAATTCTATTTTATTTTTGGAACCTTATTGCATAAAACAGCATGTTGAAGACCATAGGATTCTCCGATTTGTAAGAATCTGACGCTCAATGTCCAGAATGTTGCTGGCTGCTCTCGTCATATGATGAACCTGGCGTTTAACCGTTATTTGATTTGAGATGATACCGTTGTCAGATGATGAAACGAACATTAGATTTTAATTTATTGATGTTAAGGAATTGATTGATGATTAAACTCACTTTGCATATAACTAAAACAGATCTACTGTTTTTGATATCTTAACTTTTTTAACATCAACTTTTTGGCAGCTTAACCTGTCTATTGACTCAATCAATTTTTGGCCGGCTACTCCATATTAAAAGTATCAAACAAAGACGTTATAATTATATTAACATTTTATAAGGTCTTTGATATCAAACACTTTGCTTTGAATACAAAATAGACTACCGGTACCATCTCAAGTGGCGTGCTAATTAAGTCACCATTAAGGTTAAATATTGCTCCATAATTCGGATCGAATCAAACGTTTAACGCCCGGTTCAACACTTGATGACGATATCAGGGATGCAGTTAGTATAAATATCTAGGGGTAAGGGGTAGATGAAGAAATTTCAATTAATATTTACTGTAGGCTGCTATGTAGGCGTACTATGTATTATTGTATGCAATTACCACATCACACGAAGGACAATATCAAAGTCACTCATTGAAATATAAATAATATTTTTGAAATATGACATTGTGTTAACAACAATATGTTAACATTATTCGTCTACAACGTGTGCATAACTCTCTTGCCCGTGTTGTCTGCTGTACTTCAAAGTTGCGCTCTCATTCGGCTGATCTTCTTAAGAAATGACATTGGGTTCCAGTTACTGACCGCATAAAATATAAGATTGCTATGTTGACCTTCAAAGCTTGCATTTCAACAAGCCCTATTATCTTGATAACCTTGTATCTAACTATCAACCTTCTCGTAGTCTTCGTTCAGCCGATTCTCACTTGCTTACTGTTCCTGATATTCGAACTGAACTTGGT
>JAQFZF010001479.1:0-14011 GCA_034695365.1 Enchytraeus norvegicus | reverse complement strand
TTCCCCCCCCCCCTCCCCCCCCCCAACTGAATATTTATACATATTTTCTAATTTCCATGTATGTGTAATTGAGCGAGCCTATAGTCGTGCTTATAGAGCCAGAATGTCATCAGTCCAATATTATTTTCATCAATCCACCGCACGTCTATATAGAGTCCTATACAAACAGTCTCCCATAGAAGGTCAATATCCCATATATCGAACCGTAAGACAATCTTAGCCAATAATCCAAAGCTTTGTTCAATACGGTCGCTATACTAGACAGTAGACAGGCCTTTAGAAATCAGCTATCAAATTCCCACAGTCAAATATGAGTATGAATCATGCTCAGTAATTGAATTTAATTGAGCTTAAAGTAGTCTTAGGATTTTCTGTTTCATTTATATAACACTAGTTAAAAAATGCTTTTGATAAAATGCTTTATAAATCACATTCACAAATGTGATTTATACCCCCCCCCCCCCAACCCACCATTCAATTGGGCCTCCGTTCTGCTTCAGATTGATTTTTTGAAATAAAACATATCCATACTTCAGCAGATCGACGGGCCAGACTTTCCAAGCACATGACTAAGACTTCCAAGCACATGACTATGACTTACACACAGATACTGTCATATGACGAAAACAATAGACAACCAACCCGATCATTGTAGTCTCAATCATTATACTGTATCACTGCGTAACGCGTAACGGTTTAAGGGAATTATTATATAGGATATCGAAAAGAATCTAACAAAAGACAGTGTTTAGTATCTCTCTCTCAGCGCACTGCCTAACGGCAGGGCCATGGCATACAACTGTAGAATTTGTATGCTATTTTTCTTGGAGGCAATTTTGCTTTGAGAGGGGTCTTCTTAAAAAGCGATAGCGTTATTCGGCTTCTACGAAACAAGAGCAGCAATTGGTTGGTCTATTCTTATGATTGCTGGATCCAACACGGTTAATTTTAGCAAATTTGTTTTTCTGTTATTACAAAATATGCAATCTAGGAAATGAAAGTGTCAAAAAGTACATTATTATCGTAGATATTAAAATTAACAAAAAACTTACAAACAACACTTAAAGTGCTCAAGTTAACTTAATTCAGTCGACTGTTTCTTTATAAAGAAACATTAACTAAAATTTTAACTTAACTCCCAACATACCACCCTAGAGTTTGAAACTCGGACGACTTTCGCCAGAAATTTGTCACGATAAAAACAAAGCCCTGAGGTATTCACCCCCCCCCCCCCAACCACCCTCCACCTTTCTACCCCCCTCTATCCCCCTGGGTAGTTCTAGAGGTTCCAGCCACTTCCTGGAGGTCCTGAAGGGACGCGATAAGAAGAAGAAAGAAGAAGAAAGATGACAACCTCTGACCTTGACCTAACATAATGCAGTCATCAGTCGCTACTCTATAATAAACCAACGAGACTACTGTGAAAGCTGAGGGGGTCATCGCTACAGATCAAGGAGGTTATAATTATAATATAGCTGGAGATAATGTTTTTCCGCCATGTTTGAAGCAGGCCTTGGTTGGATGGGTGTATGTGAGTGGATAGCTCTGATTGGTTATTCAATTGTAAGAAAGCCACTGATTGGTTAGCGTATTTGAAATCTAACAGCTGATTGGCTGGATATAAGAATACGGAATAAGTTTTCAGTTAAGCGGGGCTTCAAATGTTGATACAGCGGCATATAGTAAATGCTCCATCCAGTTAATAGAATAGCCTTGGGTCGAATATTAGAGAATGAATTCTGGCTGTCATGACAGTTATATTTTAATTCTGTTTTGTGAAAAAAGCTATAGGATTGCATTGAATTTATAAGAAAAGGTGAAAAGAATGCATACAGATATCTGCCGCATACTTACAGGAGTGAAAAAGAGTCCAGCGGATGTCATAAATATAGAGTAACAGGATGCCTTGCATGCAATATACAAGTGTACCCTATAAAGTCGGTCTCGGTTTTATATATTATTATTTTTCACTTTTTCTTTTGGACCAATTCTTCATGTCCACAGCCCACTGAAACAACCTCATAGGCACGAGCTAGATCTAGATATATTAAACTTTTATTATAATTATAAATTATTAGAATCCATTAAGCCAGGCGAATTTGACGACAGTTTCATCATCTGACCACGACATCAGGGATATCAGGCATAAAAAGTTATTATGCTATGAAACAATGATGCAAAATAATGATACCATTAATAACACCAGTAATAATAATGCATACTTTATCCTGTTTCCATATCTGACGGTAGCGCCGCCAGCGAGTGAGGTATCGAGTCAGGGCAGACAAAGAATTCTTCATATTGTTCTGAATGACTTGAATCAGAGAGAACACTTCTGTATTGGAGGACACATCGGTGAAGAAGCTAAATATAAGAGGCTCGTCCTCATTCGCAATCTTCTGTGGCGGCGTCTCCAAACATGTGCCGTTCATCCAGCGCAGAAATTTCTTTGTGCTAATGTTAGAAAATAAAATATCACATATCCGTTAAACTGAGTGTTAAATAAAATATCACA
The DNA here is from genome assembly GCA_034695365.1 of Enchytraeus norvegicus. NCBI lineage: Eukaryota > Metazoa > Annelida > Clitellata > Enchytraeida > Enchytraeidae > Enchytraeus > Enchytraeus norvegicus. The sequence goes on along the minus strand of JAQFZF010001479.1, from coordinate 11,496 downwards.
TACTGAGTGTTGAACAAAATATCTGAAAGTGTTGAATGGGATTACATTAGAAGACATAGTTAATTTTGATCAGAGGCCTGCTCAAATTTTATTGAGACTTGCTTGATGCCTACACTCAGTGGCGGTTCTAGACCAAAATATTTTGGGGGGGCCATGGCCCCCCGGCCCCAGCATGGAAAATCTGATAAAGGTAGCAGCTGCTCCCGAAATCAATCGGGTCCGTTGGGGAGGGGAGGGGTTGCGTTGCGGATCCCAGGGGGCGGGAACGGAATTGCCCCTGTAAGACTTGACTAATTTTTGTTCTTATTTTATCATTTCGACCTCCTTGCTGTTTCTCTAGAATAAATTTTCATTCTGGGCTTGATGAGGGGGGGGGGGTGGGCTTTACCGCCCCCTTAGCATCTAAATCAATGTCTACTAAGGTAGCCATCATATATATTTGCCGCCAAACCCAAACTTGCGAATAGAGCATCCGAAGCTGCACGTTTTTTGTAGAACCCGACTAACACTGATATTCTACTGTAATGAGTAGTGGTCTATGCGATGACTTCGGTGTAGGCCTGTTAAACCAATTGGTGGCATAACAGAAAGATATCTGGAGCTGTCAGATCGAGTGCAGACTATGAAATTCCAGTTCGATGTATAAGACCTTCTATTTGGCAGTTTGTCAGAATATATAGATAGAGTGGAAATTTGGGGGACTACGAAAATATTTGTGGGGCTAGTTGGAAGTCTGGGGGGCCACGGCCCCTCCGGCCCCGGTCTAGAACCGCCACTGTCTACACGTGAAAATCATTAGGAAATAACAAAAAATGAGAATAGCAAAAAGATTATCGGCAAATAGGCCTAACAAAATATCAAGGCTGCTTCGAAGCAATTTAGTAAATTGTGAGTGCATAAATAATGAAATTCATTTTTAAGTATGGACTGTATGGTATGATGGTTTTTTTACATGCAGAATTTTCAGAGTCATTAAGTAAATTGTGAGGTCTCAAAATAATGAAATTCATTTTAAAAAATGACCACTAATTTCAGTTTAATAGAACATTGAATAATATTGAATATAATTTTTATATACCCTCCAACGCAGTCTCTCACACACTGGAGAGTGAGCTTGTAGATCTCGTTGGCTGGAGGATGAAGAATGATATCAGGAGCTGCTAATAGGGTCTCTATCTGAAAGAGTGTGCTCTCGCTAGCTAGCATGTTCGATAACTTCTTCAAGTTCCCGATGATCAGCTACAGATTGAAAATTTACAACAAATATATTGTAAGGATAAGCTACAGTTTCACAATTGTAAATATATTTATTTACAATAAATATACAATATATAAATATAGGCAGATCTAGCCTAATCAATTTATGGGGGGCAAGTTGGGGCCAAATCTAATATTTTGCACTGATTCTCCTATTCAACAATGTTAATATATTGTAAAGATAAGCTAGGATATATTTTGCCTAAGTATCATAGTGTATTGTTCCTTTCTCTCTCTCTCTCTATCTCTCTCTCTCTCTGTAATGCATTACCAAATGGCAGGTCCAAGGTACATATTCTGAAACACAGTCTGCTATCACTCTCACTAATGAGCACACCATCGATCATCAAGTTGATCCCATCAAAAAGGCTTTGCATTTACCACACCAAATATGTAACCTCGTTCCTTGGGAATATATATTCTGACTTCCGAGGTGGTTCCCGTTGCTTTCCTCAGTGTGAAAATATCTGCAAATGTCGGCTTTTAAGAAAAATGTGCAGTTTTCAGTAGGTCTATTCTCAAGTTTCCAGGATCCAACACGGGCATGTTCTTTTTTTTCGTCCTTTTTTATTAGACACCAAAAATGGTACACAACCCTGTGAGAATCACTGTTTACAGTATACAGGCATAGGCCTACAATTGCAATAAAAGTAGTGTTCACAAACAGCAACTCTGGTGGCTAATTGACAATGAACAAAAATCAGTAGTAAGAAAAGTTAAGTGATGTTAAGTCCCTAACCCTGTGATGCCAAGTCTTTAACCTTGACAATAATGTATGGTCTATGATTTTGACAAATAAGCGTTGGAGATAATGCATAAGCAACTGGTCACAATGACACAGGACTAACGCCCAAGAACCTAACTTGCAGTAGAAGAAAAACATAGACGTATATAAATTTTTATCAACAAGAAATAAAGGTATACAGGCCTATAGATTGACAAACAACGCAAGTCAGTGAGAAAAATAAAGTTCAGGATATAGACACACCTTATCGAGCCTATAAACACACAGGCACGGATTTAGGGGGAGCAGGGGTAAGACATGGCCCCCTAGAGACGTGGGGAACCAGGTGTCATAAGGCGCCCTCGTTTTGAAATTGTTTAACAAATTGCGCTTTAATTCAGCATCTTTTGCTAGTTGGTTTCCCTCGATTTGACCTGCCCACCTTAAATTAACTTAGCACCCTTCGATAACAATTCATATACTTGACCCTCCCCCACAAGAAATTCTAAATTGACTGTAGACACACATAATACAATGTTTATCGTGAGGAATAAAATCATAATGTGATACAAGCATCCAAATTCTACATAATATCTAAATTTAGAAAAGCATCAAACAAAGACATCAATACCAAGACTAAACTTACTGATGTAATAGAATTGAATATTTTCAGTTCCCAGTGCGCATAGTAAGCTCGAAGACGATGGGATTTACCAGTGTTGGTATTTACCACCAGCCCTTCCACTTTGATAAGTAGTGGACCGATGGCCTGATACTTGCGCTCCAACAGCTCAAAATCTTTTGTCTGCGCCTTCTCTATAAACTCAAAGAATTCCTGCAAGAAAACAAAGCAACACTACTGAATAAACCACAATGACCAGTGGCGGTCATGGTGGAGATAGGCTCCTGCAACAGTAAGAGCCTATCTCCGTTTTGGGAGGCCCTACCATGGCAGGATCTCCGTAGGTGGATGGCGGCTTGTGTCATGTTCTGAGGGGTTGCTGTATCCGGGCTCAACACTTCATACCCAGATTATGGAGCTAAAACTGTGAGGCGGCATGGCTGCCAGAAACCTGAGGGTGAGCCCTGCAATCCTCCCAATGAAAGGATGGATGGTGTCAGCACCACGGCTGGCATCTTGGGTGAGCAACAACAACAACACCAGTGGCAGTTCTAGTCTAAAAATGGGGGACAAGTAGGGGCCAATCTAATATCTTACACTAATGCACCTTTTCAAAAATGTTAGTAATTAAAATATTTGGTCAGACCAGATGAAAATTCAGGGGGAGGCACAGCTCCCTGGCCCTGGCCTAAAATCGCCGCTGAGAATGACATGTAATGAATACAACAGAAATGCTTAGTAGGCCTAGAGCAAACAAATTAATTGACAAAATGACAGAAGGATACCTTACACTGGCTTACAGGATATAGGACATAGCCTGTTATAGAATGCTCTAAAACATAGAATGCTAATATGAAAAAAGTTTCAAATGATATTCATGCAGATGTGAACGTGTATTTGTCCTGAATTCTACTAAACGTTTTAAATTTACAGAAAATATAATACATCGTGTTTAATTTATAAACTATTTGATTAATTAAGATTAAATTAAGATAGAATTGCTATACCTTGCAGCTAGGAAGTCCGCCCTTCTGGTTGGGAGGACAGACTTTGAAGAGATCAGCCGTCTCCATCAGTCTTAGTCTATCATCGATGTCTCGAGCATTCTTTTGGATCTGATTCACTATAGACTCAAACTTCGCGATAGCCTGACAAAAATAATCACGAGTCAGTCGGTAATGCACAATATCTACTATTACTACTACTACTACTATTCGTGTATTCGACAGATGACAGGACGCATCTGGTTACAAAGTTTGCCTTTTTCTTAGTTTCTTTTTTCTTTCGTTTTCTCTTTTTTTCTCCATGATTCATCGTACCCTTGCCTTTTGAAGACTTGAAGACATAGGCCACATATTACTAAGTAGGCCTACATGTAACGCCGATAAAAGCAGCATGCTAAAGATTAAAGCCGAATATAACGTCAGTTTCGCGGCGTAACGGCTACATCAGTGACGGGCGAGTCCTAGCATTCGAACTGTGAACCTTTTGAACACGAGTCGGACACTCAATCGATGAGCTAATCGGCTCAAGCATCTACAATGTCGCATGAGCTCCGTGCTCATCACGGCTAACTTATAAATGAGAGAAATAGGGTTTGCAAGAAATCTATGTTCTGTTCATATTTAAGTAAATCGGAGAAAGCAATCAAAATTTACAAGTAGCTTGAATATCAAATTTTGTATTATTGGCTTTTATTGTACGACAGTGAAATCATAACTGTAGCGCAATGCATCCAAGGAACCTAAAACTAATATTATATCTATTTAACTATAGATTCTATTTTAGAACATGACGTATCTCACCAGATCACACTTGTTGATAAACTCTCCGATATTTAATGAATTCCAGTTGTGACGTTTTACTCCAGGTCGTAGAACTCTCCTCAGCTCATCAATGATCTCCTTCAGCAGCGCCGTCTAGTTGTACAGCACAATTTTGTATTAAGCCTATACATGTATTTTCACACAAACAAAAGCGCAATTTCCTTTATTATTGCCGTTTTTGTTGTTATTTTTACCACTCTTGATAAATCGTACCTTTACCTTTTGATAACGCGCAATGCAGGTACACGATGAACCTACCGACAAATTATTATATAAATTATTCGTTTGTTGATTGTCCTTGATATCGTCGTCAGATGATGAACCGGACGTTAATCCGTTATTTGAGTTGATATGATATTATATGAATATGGGTCAGGAAGCATCAGATGCTTATTTAAGACTATTTCACGCTCTATGCAGCGATCAACCGTCCCACTTGTACGTCCGAGATTTTACTCTTTAATCGGCTCTACCGGGAGTTGAACCCCGGATGTCATGTTTTTTTGTTGTTGTTTTTTATTCGTGTATATATTTACATATGACAAAACGCACATCATGCTAGCTTCCTTTCTTAGTTGCTGTTTTTATGTTTGAAAGTCCACGACGCCACCATTAAGAAAGCGAGACATGCTTCTCAGGCGATAACAACTAAACATAGGCTACACAAGAATCCAGGTTCAGAAACTAAGTGCCAAAACGTGCAAATCATGAAATCTACTTCAAGTGTTCAAATTGTTATAGGCAAATGAGATGGATCTATTCACGTGAGAAACTTAACATTGATTTTATTACCTGAGATTCATCTGTCATGTAAAATAAATTTCTTTTATACCTCTGCAGGGTCCAGTGAACTGATAACGGCATTATATCTCAATATTGTTCTCTTTAACCCATCAGCGTACTGAATGTAGTTGACCTCCTGCATAGCACAGCAAAAACACCAACCAATGGCATAGGCGATAACGAATTTAAATAGAGGATAGGCAATTGCACATACAAAATATATATATACTGTACATGTGTAATATATAGAATTATATACATTGCAACGTTCCCGCTGTCGGGGTAGTTGCCATAATACAAATAAAGTAAAAAACAGCAACAGCTCCTAAAAGCAGATGTCACAAAGGTTGTGTGAGGTGTAACGTGGTGTGTGTGAGAAGTGTATGTGGATGTGCATGTGTGGAAGAGTCCTGCAACTCTTTCTTGTGACTTCGTGCAAAACGTCAACGTCCACTCATGTCAACATCAACTTAACAACTCCATATTAGAGAGGCGTCACCGCAAGAAACACAGAGATCACGTGACACTCTCCATGGAACATAACGGGAGCTAGGGCTCTCCTGCTCTGCGTTACAATATAGTTTATTGCACCAACTCAATGGCAAATAGAAATACAGATACAGAAAAATAAATTAATTTAAGGTAAACATAATCAAGCATCAATTATAATTAAATTATATATGCTTCAAAATCTTAATAACCTTTAACAGAACATAGATGCCTCTTACTGACAGGTTTACATCGTTCAGGTTACCCTAAAAGAAACTTATCCTCCAAACTTATCCATGAAATTTATCCATTTATCTAGTGCTGTGCCAGACGTAAGGTCCAAGACACAAAATTCATACAGTCTTCATTCTCGCTCATCAATGAGCTCACCATCGATCAACTCAAAAGGTTGATCCCATCAAAAAGTCTTTGCCTTTACTACATGTAAGATGGTGCTTTAGTTCAAGGCCAACTGTGGCATCTAAGGTGGTTTTCCATTGCCTTCCTCAGTGACTGTGTTTGTCGGCTCTCATAAAACACGTGCAGCTTCGGTTGATCTCTTCTAAAGTTTTTCGGGGTCCAACATGGGACAAAAGAATATTACAAGTGATAAATTAAGTATAAAATATGTTAACAACTAGGATGAGTCTCACTTGTAATGCAACGTTTTTGCAGAGTTCAGGTAAATGAAAGTTTAGCTGCTCCAGGTATTTAGTTTCTGCAATTATTTCTGCAAGACTCGGATCAAAGTCAACTTCGTAATGAATCTTCTTGCGCACTGCATGCAATTTACAAGATATCGATGCAAAAAGTTATGTCAATATAAATATTTCTCAAATGATTATATATAACAGTAGTTTATAGGATTAAGTTAATAAAGGACAAGTGAGTTTAAAAAGGACACTGTGACACGAAGCTACAGATCTTTCCACATGCACATATTGCATGATAAGTAATAATTATGCTGCCTGGTCAACGCGTTGATACCTTCTTTCATTTCAGCTCATATCTTATTTGGATCACCTGCAAGAAGTTCATACTAGTATTAAAAGTGGTTCTTACTGCTGATGCTAAATTATATTAAGTTGCACTTACAGTCAATTAAATCCTTTCATAATACATGTACTCTAACGAGTTTAATCAATTAAGGACATTGAGAGTGTCAGGTTGCGCGTACTTTACAGTGCAGTATTCATATGGCTTACTGCTTGGATTTGAATAAGCTGTGACATAATAAAATAAACAAGCCTATGAGCTCGTGACTTGCTGATAGGCCAGAAAGGGCTACTACTAGTCATTAACAAATTTACTCTACAGTTTTCTGAATAATTCTGCTGCTTGTAAGAGTGATTTCTTCATCGAGATACCTGGTATCAGATATTCTGTCGACTGTCAATTAATTCTAATAATTAATTGTCAATTATAATAAATTGATGTTCTTGAGAAAGTAGTGTGTGATATTTACAGTGGCATATAGCACTCCAAAAAAGCAACATAAAGGTTTAATTCTTGAAATACTGAAAGAAAAATATATTAAATTGGTAAATATTACTTTTTAAATTACAGTACAATACCATAGACGCCAAACAGCCTCAATTCATCAACAGTTACTGTCGAAGATCGTTATTGAAATCGTTAGTGCATTATCCAATAGACATTAATCGGGCTATAAGGAAGTATCTTCTAATTATCTAATAAATTTACTCACTGTATAGTTAATATTATGCAGTTATAATGTAATATTATTACTAGTATTATTATTATTATTACTAGTAATGCTGTGCATTTTGTGTGCAAAATTGAATAGAATTCTGTGGTAACCCATAAATGCCTACATTCTAAAAGAATATGTTAGCATATCCAGAATGAGAGAGAGAGAGAGTTAGACAGAGAGAGAGAGAGAGAAAGAGAGAGAGATAGAGACAGAGAGAGAGAGAAAGAGAGAGTGAAAAGATAGCAAGAGAGAGAGTGAGAGAGAGATAGAGAATGGGAAGAGAGAGCGTGAGAAAGAGAGAGTGTGAATGTGAGAGATACATAGAGCGCGAATGAGCGAAAGATATAGAGTGGGAGTGTGCAAAAGAAAGAGAGAAATAGAGAGAGAGAGAGAGAGATCTATAGAGTGCGAGTTAGCATTAGCGAGAGAGAGTTAAGGGGAGAGAGAGAGAGATCTATAGAGTGAAAGTTAGCGTTAGCGAGACAGAGATATGGGGAGAGAGAGAGAGAGAAGCAGAGAGAGAGAGACATCTATAGAGTGTGAGTGGACGAGAGCGAGAGAGAGAGAGAGAGAGAGCGCTGGAAAGAGAGAGATAAACTATAGAAAGAAATAATACCAGAATTAACAACATCAGCCTCTGCCTTTGAGACCTCAAACTGAGCAGTAGATGCGGAGAGTTGTTGAAACTTAACGAGCAGGTTTCTCTTGAGTAATTGTGGTAAGAGAACATCAGCTCTTTGCCTCCATTCCTCAAACAACAGATCTTCATAGGCCTTCATCTGTCGGCCCACTGATAGGTACTTAGCTCTCGACTGAAATACATGTAATAAAAATATGTCTTCCGTCAGATAAACAACAAAATGTCCACTGCCAGAAAGAAACATAACAAAATGTCCATTGTCAGAAAGAAACTTAACAAAATGTCCACTGCCAGAAAGAAACATAATAAAATGTCCATTGTCAGAAAGAAACTTAACAAAATGTTCACTGCCAGAAAGAAACTTAAAAAATATCCACTGTCAGAAAGAAACATAACAAAATGTCAACTACCATAAGAAAACAAAATGTCCACTGCTATGAAACAACATAACAGAATGTCCACTGACATAAGAAAGTTACCAAAATTGTCCACTGCAATAAAAGACATAACAAAATGTCCACTGCCATAAAAAACATAATAAGATGTCCGCTGATAAACTTGCCTAATATATAATTTACAAGTCAAATTAACTTTGATTATGTTGCCCTATAGCCTATCTAAGAAATGACGTGCTGCCTTGAACCAGTGTATATTGAACCGGCGTATTGAACCGGTATATTGAACCTGCGTATGATTATAACCTGTGTCGTCAGATATCAGATATCTCTGATATCGCCTTCGAGTGAAGAACCAGACGTTAGATCCTCATTGTATTGTTTTGCATTGTCATATCATTTGACAAATTGTTAGTTTTTTACATATTGTTCTAATACATTATATTCATAAGCCTATATAGGGTGAATAAAATACCTGAATATAAAATACATCACTGTAATTTAAAATGCTTAATATAGGACGGATACAATTCGGACCACAGTACGAGGAACACGATCAAACGTAGCTATACAATAGGTGATAGAGAGTTGTGGAGGAATTGGATTCCCAGGATCTGCCGCTTGGCAGAACACTAGATACAATAGGCCTACTCACCGCCTGTCCCTGTTCTGTCTGCAGTATGGACTCTAGAGTCATAAAGCGCAGGATGGTTTGCTTCATGCGCATGAACAGAGACTTCTCCCACACAATGGCACCGGCCACTGGTGGCTGATTCCTGTACAGTGGTGGGTTAGAGTCCTTACTGTCTTGAAACAGTGCGTTCATCAGGTCAACCTACAACAATGATTTTTTTAAACTCTTTTTATTTTTATTTTATAGTTCATTCCTTTATTTTAATTTTCTTATTGCAGTTGTCCTACAAAAAAACTACAACGTCTTTGCATGCAAACAACACAATTAGACAGATAACAATTTATTGTCCAGAAAACTTAATTAAATAGGTGATTAAAATTAATTAAGTGCAGTAATACTGCAGTATAAATTAATTAGAGTACTACCGTCATCCATGACAACATCCAGTTTCCAGTTGATGTACCTTTTGTGAATGATTAAATGCCAAAAGATACCGCCAATTTTAAAATCAGTTTCGTGGGCCTAACAGTTACATTAGTGACAGGTGAACCGTGGATTTGATCCGTGAACCTATGGAACCCGGACATTAAACAATGCTAAGTGTCCGAATTCAATTAAGATCAAAATATATGCCTTATGCATTGATATAAATTATGAATCTACGGAATATGTCGAAACTGACTTTAATAAAACCTAATTTGTTTAAAATATTTACTGAAGTAGCGTACCGTAATAATAAACAAAGCTCAGAGTTCTGCCAGCGGCAAATCTAATACACTACAAAGACATTGAAGATGCCATTGATGTCCATTTCCATGCCAAAAAGGTGATGTACATGGTACAGGATACAAATACAACAATGATGCAACAACTAGTTAACTACGTTAACGTAGATAAGAAGAGATCTAGTTAACAATTTTTGTGGTTTAATGACCACTGAACTATGTTATGCAATGTGTATAGTATGTTGTGCATAGTTATAATAGAGTAAAGTTTGTTTGATAGAGTGCATAGTGGGATGGGTCTTATACAAGCATCTGATGCTTCCTGGCCCAGTAAGTGTTATGTTATGTTAACTCACCTCCTTATCAAACTGCTTCAATATGTCAGTGAATTTGTGTCTCATCTGCGAGTTAATCGCCTCACGTGAGCGAATATGCTGGAAGTTAACGAGTAGATCAAAGGCTCCCTCTGATGAACGAAGTGATTTAAAAGACTGATCAATGAAAGCCTTGGCCTCTCCCTCTATAGCAGCCACCTCCATGTAAAACTGGTCCTTCACGGCTTTCCAGAAATCTTTGTTCTTCAGTTGGAAGGCGTCGAATGGTATCTGCAGGTATAATAAATTCTGTTGTTATCATGGGAGTATTTTACTTCAATCAATCAATCAATGAGGACTTAACGTTCGGTTCCACACCCGAAGGCGATGTCAGGGACGTCATAAGGGGAATGTGCAATTACAGACAGCATCACACCATCGGAACAGATTTGTAGAATTATTATTTATTAATTTGAGCACAAAAGGGGTTTCACAACCCTGTAAATGTAACTTTAAAGAAAGTAATTATAATATTAGCTTATATTAAGTTCAAGAGTCTAATGATTACATAATTATAAATCCAACACTTAAGCAGAGAATCAAGCAGATCCTCAATTATCAAAATGTTTGTTGGCATATATTAACCACATCTGGAAATTAAAATGTGTTTGAAAAATTGTTGAACTTATAATTGAGAAATTTTGCTCATGTTTTCAATTGTTCCCATCAAACTCAAAATATACAAAATAAATAATGAATTCGATGACATAAATTATATTATTTATGAATAGACCAATCGTGTTACGCATGGAGAACTTTGAGGTTTTAACTTATGAATCACTTAAGCAATGAAACATCCTAGTCTATCCACCCCAATGGAACTAGCAACTACAAATGCTGAAGCGAAATATTGAAAATAACATAAATGAAAAAGAATGAATAAAATGAAGAAACCTGTTGAATGGGATGCACGAGAGCAGCCACTCGCTTCAATACCTCTTCTATCCTCTTCACATCACCTGTGACTGACTTCAGCTCTGGTCCAAAGATATTATAGAACTCTTCCAGAACCTGCAAACGAATGAGAGTTGTGTACAATGAGGATTCAACGTTCGGTTCAGCACCCAAAGGCGATGTGAGTGAAATCTCAAGCAGACTATGCAACTGCCAGCAGTTCTATACCACCAGAACACACGTGCCACCAGACATATATATTATATAGATATATTTATATAGATAGAACTTTTTTACGAATACGAATTCGAATATGTAATACGAATACAAATGGAATACTTTTAAATGCTTTTTTATCTATACTTCTTTTTTTAACGTATTAAAATCAATTCTATCATATTTTTTAGCCCAGGGTCGTT
>JAQFZF010001478.1:0-14013 GCA_034695365.1 Enchytraeus norvegicus | reverse complement strand
CAATGAAACAAGATTTCGAAGTCAATATAAATGAAATGCCAGAACAAAATAATAATACTGAAAATAAAGTAAGTGAAAGAATTACTTCCAAAAAAGTTATGAGACCATAATTATAATGTAAAATCTAACATAGGGCTAAGTATAGATCTACAGTTTGCAGATGATGTAGGCCGCAGATAGTAATGCCGAACGAGTTGATATGAAAATAGAACATATGTGCGTCAAATTAGCAAATAGAAATCTTAATATAAACAAGACAAAAACTGAAAAATATAAAATAGATCGGATTGAGGAGAAGCTAGAAGAAGTTTAAATACTTAGGTAGCTATCTGGACGGCAGATTTTATAAGAATGAAGCAATTAATAATAATATTAATAGCAATTAATAACAATAAATAATGCTGCTTATGTACAATAAGTAGCATTAATTAATTGCTATAAAATAACTTTAGAAAGTAAACAACTTAAACTCTAAACTAGAATTAGACAATTTCAAGCATATGTAGAAAGTATATTTTTATACAATTGTGAACTATGGACTGCTAATAAGAAATTGGAAAATGGCATTGATCTTTTTCAAAGGGATTTGCTAAGGAGAATTTTAAAAATACACTACTCATAGTATGCATTACTTATTGTATAATAAGTAATGAATTATATAATATATATATACAGAATTATATAATAGAACTGGAATGGCTCCCTGGAGCCAAACTATAAAGAACAGAAGATTTACCTGCGTGGGTCATATGATGAGACTAGATGAGACAACTCCAGGAAGGAAAACAATAAATGAAGCAACTAGAAAAGCAGGTAAAAAGACGAAAGGAAACTTTAAAACGTGTGAAAAAATTGTAAATGAAGACCTCTTGAGTATAGATTTAAAATTAAGTTTAAATAGTGAAAGATAAAAAGAAGTGGCACAGAGTCGAAGCGAGTGGAACGGAGTGATAAAAGCACCTCGCACTAGGCCTACCTAAGGCGGTGAGTGCTTGATGATGATGATTATAAATATATATTATTTCTTATAATATGTGAGTTCATATTACCAGACTAATACTTGGATCAAAAACATTACCATACTACATAAGAATATTACAATACTAATTGTGGTGCTTCAGGGGGCCAAATTTTTGACCACAAAACGGTTTAATTTAGTATAGAAATTATAAGTTACAATCGTTTTAAAATCTTCCAGGCCGTTGTGCAGTAGCGTTTGTCAGTCACTGTGTAAACATTGCAACGTGTCCGTCTATACACTATAATACACTATATAATACACTAGGGAAACAAAACAATGGTAATTAATTAGAATAAATTTGGAAGTGAGAGGCGATAAGTCAAAAAGCGATGACAATACCAATCATTCAATGAACAACCAACTGAATGGACTCTCTTTCGACGGTCGCAAGCAGAAGACCATATTAATCTTGACGGAGTTACAAGTTGTTCAAAATTGTTTTGTGGACCTATTGGAATTTACTGCCAACATATGAAGTTGTATCATTGTACCCGTTGCCCGTTGTACCATTCGTAGGTATAAAATTTGATAACTTTCCTCCTTTGGATGGTGCAGACTCGAGCATAGAAAAAAATACGGTACTTTATATAAAGTGTGAAGCAGTAGAAATTGGGCAATGTCTTGATGATAGTGCGTTGCAAAAGCCGGGGCAGGTAGTACTTCTAGGTGGCTGACTTATGTAACAGGTAACAGGCTGCAGCGGTTATATGTAGCGACTGCCAATCCTTCCGCGAATCATGTGGAACTTGTCACGCTTGTTATGAGTGTGTATGAACCGCTATGGTTACGCATACACACTGAATCCATGAGTGTGTATGCGAAAGGCCGTCTTGCACAGAGGGATCACGACATTTGTGGCGACTAATAAGCTTTTCAAAATACCTGAAACGGGAACTCAAAACGATAGTTGATCAACTATCGTTTTGAGTTCCCGTTATTGAGTTCCCGTTAACAGAATGAAAACATTTGATAACAAAGCACAATAAATGCTAAGTATTGTTTGCAGTACAACTATTCTAAGCAACTTAATTAAGCATTGTTGAATTGTTTAGTAGTATGTAAAAATGGGAACTCAAAACGATAGTTGATCAACTATCGTTTTGAGTTCCCGTTATCGACAGAAACTGTTACTTTTGCATTCTGAAAATATCTTGTTGGCAATGCGAAGTGATTAAAAGGACCACATCAGAGAGCTTGGATATAAACGGTTACTTGCTGCACGGAGGGAAAACTCATCAACACACTTTGTGACAAGTTCGAGTTTCAAATTTCAACTTCGATGCCAGAGATTACATTGATCTCGTAAACTGGAACAACGAGGAGAACTGGGATCTTCCGATTGAGAAACACCTGTCCGAAGCATCACTACACATTCTGATAAGAACGGATGCAACCAGCTTCATAACAGCGTACCACAAGTTCCATGCCATACCGGAGCCACCGAGCGACATATTCGATTAGTGACCGAGGCATCGGCGGCAGTTTGCCATGGATTTATCCGTTGGAACCCCAAATAATAAATAAGCGAATAAATAAGCGAATAGGCGAATAAATTCGTCCAGGTATTGAATCCTGAAACAGAATGAAAACATTTGATAACAAAGCACAATAAATGCTAAGAACTGTTTGCAGTACAACTATTCTAAGCAACTAAATTAAGCATTGTTTAATTGTTTAGTAGTATGTAAAAATATAAAACACTTATAGAATGGCCAAAAATAATCGATATTTCAAGAGGGTTGGGGCACCACAAAACAAATAAATATCTATGTTCTACATTTTTATTTTCAGCAATGGAAATAAATTAATAAAAGTAAAAGTTGCATGGAGCAACTATTCCAGTTCCTGCCAATTATATATTTTGCAATATTTTGTCAATATACTTTCAGCCCACCGATGGAATCCTATATTAATACATCTGGAAGCGTAACTGATATGATTGGTTACGTAAGTGGGCCATTCTGCTGTAGATAGTTATGGACCTAGCCATTGGACCCGTAGACACTCTCAAGACAGGCGAATTTGAATGAATGCCATTCGATGTTAGGGACCTATATGGCTCTAAAACGGCACTAGGTGGAATTGCGGAAAGTGTTACATAAGTCGGCCATCAAAGATGGCCGCTAATGCGTGCATAAGCTTAAATATCTCGAGACATATCGTTAGAGTGGTGGTTTGGTGTCTGGGGTATAGTTCTCCGAGTCAAGGAATCCAAATAACATATTGCTAATATTTCAGACTGGTTACTTTATCATCAATCAAAAATGGCTTACAACACTTCCATTAATTTCAACCGTATTTGATTTCATGATCACGTAACCAATCTGAAATATTAGCAATATTTTGTTTGGATTTGTTCACCACGAAAACTATACCCCAGACACCAAAACCAGCCCTCTAACACTTAAACGTCTCGAGATATTTAAGCTTATGCACGCGTTGGCGGCCATCTTTGATTCAAGATTTATGCAACAGTTTCCGCAATTCCACCTAGTGCCGTTTTAGAACCTTATAGGTCCCTAACATGGAATTGCATTCAAATACTCCCGACCTTAAAGTGTGAATTACCTACATTACATACAAGATTATTTGGCGCGAGAGCCGCGATAGACGCGTCTTCTAGCCGTGCTGGTTGATATACACAGACGAGTGAGCCTGACATCAATTGGATCATTTGATCCAATTGATGTCAATTGATCCAATTGATCCAATTGATCAAACGAAGACGTATGTCTTCGTTTGATCTACAACACATCTTGGACATCGTTGGGTTCATCATCATGAGTTTCAATATCACTGTTTCTCAGTTTCTTCCTCTTGAGATTCGTCGCGATCACTTCATACTTTCCCAACGACTATGTCAGCATTTTTCAAGAGTACACATCTCAAGTCCTCTGTTTTCACATTGTGTTCAGACAGATTAAATTAAGCATCGTCTCAAGGTCATTCCGTGTTTTCTTCCAATTCTTATCTTTGCCATTGGAAATAGAGACTACTTGTATTTTGTTTTGACCCTCCACTGCCGGTGTGACACCGGCGATAGACAGTAGTTTCACAAATGTTTGATCTGGTCACATGAACGTTGTCTAAGTCCATTCGGTACTACAAGTACTAAGTATTGTCGGTAATTCTAAAAGAAACTGGGTTCGTTTTATTTTGAATCGTGGAAGATATCAATATCATAGTGGGTAGCTTGATTCAGATTTTCTATCATTTGTGATCACCTTCATTTAAGGTCAAATTCGTGCGTGAGGTTTTCGTTTCTCAGTTACTTCTTGCGTTTGCTTTTTCTTTGTTCCTAGTTTGTCCAGCTGAGTAAAAAAATTCTTGCCTATGCCAAATGTGTACATAATTTTCTCGACAATTGTCTTCATAGAAAGCGATGTCGTCATCTTTTGCAACAACTTTTATACCGATTCAACTTGTTTCTGATGTGCTGCAATTTAATCGGTCTTAATACATTGCATTAACTTTTTTAATCCCTGAATTTTTTGTGATCATCGGTCATATTTTTCGTGCCTGCTTTCTTACCAACTTTGCAACTGTTCTCACTTCAGAAGGATCAATATGTGCATCTCTCCAGTGACCTGAGAGATGTCCCAGGTCACTTGCAACGATTTTGCTGGCGTCTCTGTGATTCCTCTGATACATCTCAACGTTGACGACAAAGAGCCAGAATACAAATTTTGTACAGTTGGTAAAGCTATTGACTTGAAAACATTTTCAATTTCTTCTATGTAAGTTTCATCAAAGAGATCATAATTGATTACCTTGTTTGTAATCTTTGATATGTACTCTCTTGATATTGTCTTAGTAGAGGTCATGATGACGCAGTGTTTCAAAATAGGTACTTGAATAGGTAAAATTACAATAATTTTCAACTCGAGGGGGCCAGGGGTCCCCAACCTCAGGTAAAGGTTGTCCCTCCCTGCCCCCCAAGAATCAGCGCCTGTTTACAACATAGCTCATTGTGCAACAGTCCAAAACATGATTTCATCCAGAAAAAGGAACATTACGGACGCCGTTTTTGCAAGACAAATGACGCTTGCTAAAACAGATAAATCAATTTTTGTGTCCGATCCCATCCGAAATCTTGACGTATTGGCCTTTGGAAATACCTTGCGTTTGTGGTCGACCCTGTTTATTACACCCCTCTATTACATCTTTCTCTAAATTCTTCAGTTGGCTTACTGGTGGTGTTTCGAGAGGTTCGTGCTTGTTTTCTACTGTATTTAAGCTGTGGTCTGTTAACACTTAGAGTACTGTGATGAATTTTATTGAATGAGCCTAGAAATCACCAAGGAAAGTCATACCCCGATGCTGATATTGTCTATCGGTAGACGGTGCTGGATTAAGATTAAGAAGGGGGTTCTATGACAATCCACGTGCTGGGGGTCCTCGACCAATTACTTGGTTGTCGAATCATTCTATGTTTTTAACTAGATTGAAATAATGTAGGCTACGTGACAACTTACAACTATCAGTGTCAATATTAGCCTTTACAGTCATGCACTCGCAGTATAATAAAATTATATAATTGTTAATTGTTAATTTAATCAAAAAACTTTTCGTGTTTTCAAATTAGTGCTTTCACATAAGATAAACTACTACACGGTGTTTGAAAACTACCAAGAACACAACATATTTTTTATTTTATGGCATTGTAGCGTTGAATCGCTATTAACAGGCGCTGCCACAGAAAAACTTTTCGCGGTTGCCGCCGGTGATGGCATGGTTAGTCAATGTCATCTATAAAGACGGTGCCGCCAGAGTTGAATTATTATTAATATTGCTATTTTTTATCTACTTTTTAGTAGTAATTGGTTACAGTAATGGTGTTTAAAAGTACTTTTATTTGGTAAAACTTTGTCGCACCTCTTACGCAAACCCAACGATGGTCCCAAGTTTAGAAATTTAAAAAAGTTAAAAAAGTTAAAAAAGTTTAATAACTAAAATAATTTAAGAAAAATTGTACAAAGCAGTGACGCGAGCAAGATTTGTACCTGCAATAATAGGCTCTGGGAACATGCGCCTTAAGCCATTCGGTCATGAAGCGGTGATGCTGGAAGCAGCTAATCTATGAACTATAAACAAATCTGATGTAAGGTAAGCACTACTGCATGCTTACAACATAATCTAGTAGGCGGCTCCAACATTCATATATTAAAATTAATTCAAGGATTTAATTCGTGCCGACCGGCGATTGATTGATTACATTTAAATTTAATTGAATTGAATTGAATTTAATGATTTGACCTAACAATTTTTGTTATTGATTAATAAAATGAAAGAGATGGACCAAAGTTCAAAGTCTGTGTAACCCGGACGGTAGAGAAGGTATGGTTCGACGAATGCTGAACTTTGACTCGAGAGATGTGCATACCGATATAGTGAAAAGAGTTAGATACCTATTGAAAGAAACAACACTCGCTCAAGCACAGAAAGCGAGTCCTGGTGCGGCTACCTTCTTCGTCTGGGTATGTGTCACATCTCTCTCTCTCTCTCTCTCTCTCTCTCTCTCTCTCTCTTTCTCCTCTTTTTCTCTGTCCATTTCTCTTTTTATCTCTGTCTTTGGTATCGCTCTTTGTCTATTTCACCCTGTATGTCACCATGTAACGAATCTGTCACTCCGGGTTGCGAACTAAAAACGACTAAACACGTCCAGCAGATCGAAAAATCCGACCACACAGCTTCACAGAAGTCATTTGGTAAGCCAATGATTAACATAAACTTCCTTTAGAGATGACGTCAAAGACTCCTCCCACCAGCAGCATGAACAACGTCGATAATTATGCGGGGGGGGGGGGTAGTTTATAACTCACAAGTAGACATCAAAGACATCATAGACATCAAAGGTTGAAAGACTTCAAAGAGAAATTCATCAACTCAGGGCTCAATAGACACGTTAAAACCGCTTTTTAAGCTGAGTTCTAGATAAGTTCTAGTGATCTAAGATAAGTTACACTGGAACGAGATAGGTCATTTTGTTGGATCTCTTTAATCGAAGCAAAATTGTGAAAATCGACGATTCCTGTCGTTTCATGCGATTTCTAGATAATAAAATTTATTTGAACTTCTTTTAATATCTTTTAGAGGAAATTTAATATCTAGAAATTATCTGGGCAAGATGTAAATGGCAATTTTTACATGTGTAAAAAAGTTTAATATCTGAGAAAATTACTGTTTCAGCAATTTCATTCTAAATGTCCTTTATACATAAATTATTATTATTATATCTTTTTAGCCCCTATAATTATAATAGGCCACATCATTTCAAATTTTCCACTTCACAACTTTGAACTTATTACAATTAATTGCCAATCTTTAACTGGGTCATTTTATTCATAATTAATATTATTTTATCGACGTCTCTTCAAACTTATATGGCCTCTGCATAAGAAGGCATACCAACGTTACTGGATTCCGATATTAATGGGCAGGCCTTGCTTATAGATCTAGGAGTCTAGATCTAGATCTATAGATCTAGATTGCTTGTAGAGCTAGGAGTTGGTGATGGAACTTTCTGTCATAATAATACTATTATAAGTAGTCCTAGGCCTATTATAGAATACAGGCCCACGCATTTAAGTTGCATGGGACATCAATGTCCTGAGTTCACTATACGTAATTATTATTATTAGCCTTTTTGTGTAATTAGGTGTAACTTGAAACGTTGAATTTAATAGTGTTCGCCGATTTATTTCGGCTGAATAGTCTGATATATGAACATACAATAGATAATATTTCTATTAAAAATATCAATATTATTATTAATATTAATAGATAATACCCTTTAAGAATTGATTTAACTGGTTTTGCATGTTGAACTTCATAAGATTCGCCAAAAGTGATAAATAGACATACAATAAGATAAGAGTAATAAAGAAATTTATTTCCAAAAATAATATTATTAGCTGAATATCTAGCAAAGTATGTCGCTTTTTATGGGGTTAACTATAACAGGCTGAGTTATAGTCAGCCCTGTTATTCGTACTGTTATGGGCCGACACTCTTTCACCTTCGCAGCTCCAACAACATGGAATGACCTTCTCACATTACGATGCTGCACCACCATATCTACCAGCACTACCATTTCTGTTGCAAACGCAAGACTCATTACATTCCTCCTTAGATTCTTTTATTAGTATAATCGTTGTTTTTATGGATAAATGGACATGCACCGTGTTGGACCCTTTTCTCTTTCAGCATATTCCGGCTGCGTCTGGGTGGACCACCTAGTGTGACATATGATGTCTGAGACGTCCCTGATATCTTCCCCAGATGATGAACCGGACGTTAAACCGTTATTTTATTTTTATTTTTATTTTCTGTTTGATGTTATATCGTTCACTTTCTCCAGGATTCGATCATTTATACTTCTTTTAATACGCAGGCTGACTCAACTGACTGTTTATTAAATTGTTGTCTTCCTTTGCAATGCTCACCTTCAATATTATCGCTTATGCATTAGCAGGTTGCTTCCCTCATTTTAAACTTTCTAAACAGTTGTCCGCAGTGTGCATATTAAAAAAAGTGAGCTGAGGGGGGGGGGGGGGTCAAAATTGAAATATGCAGCAGTTTTTAAATAGAGGGGAAAAATCGAACTGGACATAATAATGCCTCATAACGGATCCCAACAATGTTCAATTTTTTGCTTATAACCTGGGGGACGGGATAATAACTTGCTTAACTTGGGGGTTAACAACCCCCCCTCAATCGCCCCGGTAAATCTCAACCTGGTTGTCCGTCCCTATCTTCATTTTGACTGGCAGAACATTTCAATATAATCCAATATATTGAGCTCAATTTACGTCCAAGATATATCAAACATTTTTTGCCATCATATTACTTATTGCTGAACAACAGTTATCCATTATATTAGCGGTGCCAGGTGTGCCAGAAAAAAGATCCTCATACGAATTTGGTCAATAATTTCGCCATCTGGATACCGTTTGTAATAAAAATTTATAGGATCATTCACGGCCAATTTAACACCTTACCAACTTTCATCGAATTATTTGATCTAGCAGCCGAGTTATTCAATGATTAACCAACCCATGAAATTGAGTTTCTTTAACGAATTTATTAACTATTTTCGCCATATAGAGTCTGATTGCAATAGAAATATCTATGAGCATGCAGGGTTTAATATAATGCCTACGTATAAGCATTGGGTTGGTACCCGAGTTATACACTCTTTTGCACATCACATTTTGACACTATAGCTTTATGAACGAGAGTATAATACACAGCATATCGAATCTGAAAAGTTGGGTTGGTGTGTAATAAAGTGTATAACTCGGCTTCTAGATCAAATATTCCCATGAAATTTGGTATGAAGGTATTAAATTGGAGTCGGAATGCTCCTAGAAATTTTGAACAGACGCCATATGGCAAAATTATTAACAAAATTCGTAGGGGGTTCTATTTTCTTGGCGCACCCTGTATGTACAGACATCTCACAGACGCATATCTGTGTGACGCTTATTATGATCCAGCTCTTAAAATTAAAGAAAAAAGACTTGCACCGTAACTCCCAGCATATGCCACATCTAAATTTCACTCCATGAAACCAACGAGGTACCTGCCTAAATTTCTTGAAGTTAGGTATCGAGCGCAGTATTTTCGTAAAGCGCAATCAAATATGGATTTTGTGCAGAATAAGGCCAATACAGGTTTTGTTGCTTTATGGTCTAGTTAGTAAGTTGATTACTGTTCGGGTATTTGTCAGATAACAGGAAGCATCTGTTTACTAGGCTTACTATCTCAGTTGTTGCTTTTTCTTGCTCAATCCATGATTAGAAGTATCATTACGGTTTAGCGCGCAATGCCGCAGGAGCCGATATCTGCTAAACTTGCAGACACCTGAGTTATTCTTCTTGTTGATCTGACCCGGGATCAAACCGAGGTTTTCTTGCTTCTGCGGCCGACGCTCTAACCACTCGGCCATACCCCCCCCCCCCTCCCCAACAAAAGAAACAGTCAAAGCTCCCTTTCATGTCGCAATCAAATTTCACTCAACGATCTAATTAAGTATCCTATACGTTTAAATAATGAGAAGTTCGAGATGATATACCATATAGTTTTTTCGATAATATATAAAAAAATTGACACTTCAGGCAGAAAGGTATTTTAAAAATAGTCCTGAACCTCAACTGTAACGAATATAATCAGTCAAATGTAACCACCTCAAACAGCTTGTGCATCGAATAAGGGGAAATAAAATAATGGATAACGAATTAGGTCTACCAATTTTTCCTGAAAAATGTAATCAAAATTAATATCTTTAGATGTGTCAACGTTAAATGGAGAAATTTTAAGTGGTCTACCGCAAAACGCTATCCAATACATTACAATGAGGATTTAACGTCCGGTTCCTCGCCCGAAGGCGATATCAGGGACGTCTCAAACAGACTATGCAAATAAGAAATCGGACCAAAATATCGCACTATCGGCACCAAAATTTTGAATTTTAAAAACAGTATATTTTGTACTTCATAAATTTTTGTTCTACCAAATAGAAAAGTGTACTGGTTTTTCTTTGAATGGCAGGGATTGCAGGTTGCTATAGCAACCGACTGCATTGTTTACAAATCAATCTCTGGACTTATAAATTCTTTTTCCAAACAAAAAAAAAGTTTTTAAACTTTTCTTTGAAATACAACGATTATTAATGCCCAAATATAGAAATCTTTATATTATTTCTTATATATTATCGTAAATTGCACATCTGTTTGAAGCTATAGCTGGCTAATTAGAATCTGTATTATAATTAACAACTACATTTAAGATTGACTTTTAAGATTGACGGTCAACTAATTTTCATTTTGATTACGTGTCAACTGTTCAGCCAATAGGAAGGAAGCCACGACACATAATCTATGACTTTAAGCAGCCATCTCAGGAAACAGTTGCTTATAACTTGGAATGTGAACACAATCTTTTCTAAGCAAGACTTATTGTTCAAGCTTCTCTTACGTAATACCTCGATTAGCCAAGTTGATTGTCAACCGGACCTTAATGTGTACATTAGTTTATTTGCTTTCACAAGCATGATAGCGTAACTAGTATGCTGCTACAGTTGTGTTTGCCTCCCATGAACACATTGAACATAACTATTTGTAATACAAATATTAAATTTACGGAGACCGCACTCAAGCTCATGTTATATCAAATTTCCAGCCATAGAGTTGAAATATAACAATCAATTCTATCTCTTGTGACCAAATTTCGTTTTGATATCTTTAAAAACAAAAAGGTTATTGATATATCAGTATGACGAGGTAGACAGATTTTGGAGTTTCATAACGTCATCCAATGTTAAATAAAGCATGCTTCTTTCAATGTTGTCTATCACGTCATACTGAAATATTAAAAACTTTTTTCTTTTTTAAGATATACAAATGAAATTTGGTGACTAGAGATAGAATTGGTTGTTCTCTATGGAAATTTTCATAGGAATCAGCTCAATAATGAGTTTAGTTAACAGAGAACCGATGACGCCATATAATTAAATACGGGTAAACTGTTTCCGGACACCTCTCGCTTTCAAATGCAAATAACTTTTTTATTTGTAAAGATATCTGAATGACATCTACCAGAGTGTGGTTGTTCTATTGGTTTTTGAATTGGTTGTTCCCAATTTCTGCAAAATTGTACAGGGATCAGTGCTATATTTACAATTTAGTGGAAAATATAGGAATCTTCACACTAATAAAAGACACCGTGCATATTTATATTTGATATGTACGGCACAAAAACGCCGATATCTGTTGATAGCATCGGTTAATAGAATTTGATGAAATTTTCAGAAAAGATGTGAAACTGGAATGCTAATATTTCCTGTAAAAATGGTGCACATGACTGAATGTTCTCGTCAAAATTCAAAAAACATTTAGGGGTCCACTTTTTTAAAAACTCACCCTGTATAATTATGTATTGTTATAGTAGGCATACCTTTAAATTTCCTTTTACTAGTAGATAAACAGAAACTCTTAATTATCTGATTCTACTGTATGTTCTATTATGATAGGTATGTATTGTTGTTGCTTTGTATGTATTTTAGTTTGCATCATCGCGCGTCTGTCATGATGATTTGTTAATAATATACTAGCCCTACGACTACTACTACTACTACTAAAATATAACAATGAACATTGAACACGAAAATGTTCCTCTAAGCGCAATCGGTGCGGGTGTTAGAAATATACTCAATATCTCAATAACTCAATACAAAAATCTCGTGGTCTGAATATAACTCAATGTCTTGGACGCTAAACAAGCTGGGAAGATTAGGAAACACGACGTCATTGATTAAACATAAGAAATCGCATTATTGAACTCTTTGCCGCTAATCGCGACTACTTCTATCCATTTTATATATTTGTTGGCTCTGAAAAGAGCCTTTGTTATAACAATTGCAGCTTCAAGCAGCTGCAGGTTTGACTGTCAGCAACATTAGCTTAAACCAAGGCTGCTGGATGTAAGCCAGCGGCTTGGCTGTAGTCTAGAAATTAAAGAGCTTTGGGTTCCTTTCCGTTCTACATTGAATGACCATAGGCTAACGGAATATTCTAGTAACATAATTATCATGACGACATAATAACGATAACGCTCAAAAATGACGGACGTAGTATACACAGCGTGTGGGCGTACAAAATATTTAGTCATATTCAAACCACGATATCTTTTTAAGAGCTGCATCGAAAGCTTAGATCTTTTAACCTTCATCCGTCAACCTGGAGTGCAGTGCACCCCAGTGGTTGCAAAATTGCGTTTTCTTAGGAACCTTACACAAAAAAATTATGCCCCACTGGGATATCTTTTAAAAAGTATCTATACATTGCTATGCAAATTTGTTGGAAAAAATTATCATAGATGTATAAAATATTAATAGTTTAGTACGACACGGCACAGTTAGTCAACGTGGGGTGCAGTGCACCCCATGCATTTAACGTAGCAGCAGACTCATTGTAACTGTATCTGCATGTGACTCATCATACTAGCAGCTGTACTAAATCATCACACGGCATAAGCTGACTATCAGAGTTTACAAGAGTGTTCCCTGATTTGGTTTCGGGAAAATTTAGAATTGAACCCACCTTGCGTATGTTCGTAAGAGACTATGGCAGTGGAGTACCATGGTAGCCATATGGCAGAGATTTTTGTGCTATAGACCAATTGGTCGATCAAATTCTAGATTTGCAGACGTCCAAACAGACACACCGGTTGTGGCCTTTTGCTGCATGGCTACTTGACTCTCCAATGTCCATTTCGTGCTACTGTGGCACTTGGCATAAAAGAGCGCTTTCTAAATATAGCCTACTTATTAAATCCCGACGTTGGGTCCGGGATATTTGAGAATAGTCCAACCTGTAACTGCATGTGTTTCGTAAGAGCCGATTAAAGCAGATACTGAGGAAGGCAATTGCTAATCACCTCAGAAACCTATATTTTCCTTGAATAAAGGCATCATTTTAGGTGTGAAAAGCCTTTGTGCTGAGACGGATTTATTGGGTTGGTCGATGGTGTGCTCATTAAAGAGCGAAATAGTTAATTATGTGTCTGAATTTTTGCCTTGGACCTGCAGATCTCTGGATTGATTGATACCCAGTGGGCCAAAACCTAGAATCTGATGTTGTTGAGACAGCGTATAAGTTATTAGCTGTTGGCAAAAATGTTTATATACTGTCTAGGCATATCATTATAAGATGATACTATCGCAGTACAAGTTCATAAATCATTGAGTGCACGTATTAGTTATTTAGAGTACACTCAAATGTAGTCTCCATAGTATGCAATGAAATAAAATGCAGCATAGTAGGCCTATGGTATAATATTATCTCAATCTTTAGTGCACAGCCAAATAACAGTCCAGGGTACATATTCTGAAACAGTCTGCTATCACGCTCACTCATGAGCACCCCATCGATCATCAAGTTGATCCCATCAAAAAGGCATGCCTTTACCACACCCAAAATGTAACCTTTTTT
>JAQFZF010001477.1:0-14017 GCA_034695365.1 Enchytraeus norvegicus | reverse complement strand
AACCCCCCCCCCCCCGTTTGTGGACGTCCGCATTTCGGACCAAAATTCACACAAATAAGTGGATTTTTAAAACCAGCAATTTCTTACTCCAAAAAATTTTTGCGCTCAAGCGCAATCATTTTTTCTCACTTTTCAACTTAAATCCTATTTTTACTTTCCACAAAATTACCTTTTGCGAATGTCGGCAACCATGTCCGCATTGGTCCGCTTTTGACCAACCCCCCTCCTGTGCAGACGTCTTTTATGGACGGCCCCTTACACATTAAATATAATACGAACAATGTACAATTGTACATGTATTGAAAATTTGAAAGTCTTTTATAAATATTAATTTTATCGCCATATAATATCTTAACAAAAAAATTGGACCCTGAATAACCAGATATGAAAAGGTAACAAAACTTCATAAGCCATACCAATAACTGGACAGCTGCTAAGCCAGGACTGTTAACTAGCACACCCTTTCCACTGTTAGCCAAGGACGAAGCAACAACAACTTTTCCAGTTCCAGCAAGTGAAGCTTGACCCACTCCAGAGTTCTGAGGCAGCACAAGAACCGTTTGTTTCGGCTGCTGCTGATTGACTTGCAGCACTGTGCCACCCGCAGTGCTTGTAGATATCACGACACGCTGCTGGCCCGACCCACCCTTCAGCAGCGTGCCACCTGTGAGCACCTTGAGCTGACTCTGCTGCTGCTGCTGCTTCATCCTATCAAGAGCTTGCTGAATGTCTAACCGAGGTGCAGCTGTGGCAGCTTGACCTGGAGCAACTGCTGCAGCTATTAGTGGTCGCTGCGCTGGTGTAGACACTGTAGTAGGTAGGACTTGCACGACGCTACTTGCACCACTGTCTGCAGTGTATCTAACAACCTTAGCTCCCATCGATGCAGCCGATACTACACTAACAGATGAAGATGTACCAAACCCAGCCGGGGCGATAATCCTTTGATTGGTTATGCCAGGGTTTGCCACATATACAACCTTTCTTGGTTGATTGATGCTCGTAGCAGAACCTGCGGCCTGTACCCTGACCACTCCTGGCTGACCATTCCTGGCTCTCGCCAGCCCACCTGCGCTCACACCCACAGATGGTCTAATCAGCACTGATGTGCTCGGTACTCTAGCTGCCACTTTCTCTGGTGACATCATCTGAGCTAACATCTCAGCACTTATCACATTGGTAGGAGCTATCCTAGTGGGTGAGGCTGCCAATGCTGCCGGAGTTGCAATTGACGTGTAATGTTGAGCATCTGTATTCTGAAACTGTGAGATGGAATTTGAAGTTGGATTAGCTACCAATCTAATGAGCCCTTGCTGCGCACCAGTACCTACCGCTAGCCTTATCATGGTGGGTTTACCGCCGGCTTGTGACGCAAGATTGGTTCCCGCAGGCAAACGTATAACGGTTGACTGCCCCCCTGGTACGCTAATCCTAATCAGCCCCTGAGAGGTGGCACTGGAGGCGGGAGCCAACCTGACCAATCCGGCCCCCTGCTGTCCAACCACCGTCGCCAATCCTGTCTGATTTGTCACAATTTGATTGGCAGACAGTCTGATCTGTTGTACAGCTGTGTTGCCCGCCATTCTGACCAATCCTAAGCCAGGTTGGGCAGCGGGGCTAGAAGACAATCTCACCAATGTTGTACCGGGAGCCGATCCAGGCAGCTGAATCACATTGCTACCCCCATAAGTCTGCTGAAGGTTTACCCCTGGTAATCTCACTAGATTACTCAGCTGAGCTATTGTAAGTCTCTGTGCAGTTGAAGTTGTCCCATTTCCTACCAGTACCTGACCGCTGCTCATCAAATTTCCAACGACACTTGTGGGTTGACTCAATACGGTGATTCCCTGACCGGTGGGATAGGTAGAAGCAGCAGCCAGGGCCGAGACATCAACAACCCGGTCCGCCATCATCTACAAAATCCTTTATCACTCCTACAATACACGATTCTGAATAATCCGTTATATCTAGCATATGAATGAATTCATAACTGAACTTAAGTCATCTTTAATTCAGCAGAAGATAAAATGTTCTAAAAAAATTCATCTGAAAATATAATACATCGAATAAATCATATTTTTTACTTATAATTACTTTATATATAGTTCAATATGTCATTTCTCAGACTTGCCACGTATGGATGTCAATTTATTAATATGATGCGTTTGGTTCGTAAGATGGACTAAAATATATGTTAAATGATAGGCTCTCACTCATGAGCATGCCTTACAAGGGGTATTGAATTTTAATCAATTGAATTTTTGCTATATATCTAATTTGCTCAAAATGTTAAGTACTTATACTTACAATTAGGGATAGGGATAAGTTGGTAATCCTGGTAACGGCGGTCGCAAATTATCATTATGATTTTAGCGTTAGTTCTAGCGTTAGAGTATTTGGTGAAAAATAAAATTTTATGGTTAGGATAGGGGTTGGGGTTAAGCTTAGACTAGCCCTAACACTACCCCAAACCCTACACTAACCCTAAATTAGCTGAAAAAAGAACCCCAATCTCAGCAAAAACCCCTTATTAAATGCAAGCTATTTCTACATATAACAAAAAGTATAAGTGATAGAATTCTGTAATTTGGTACACTTAAATGTGCGGTATGCTCATTCTACACTTTAAGTGTAAATTTCAAGAAAATCGGACGTGAATTGAATTTGGGACCGCCGTTACAAGGATTACCAATAAGTTGAGGTGAGGATTGGGTTAACCCAACCCCTACCACGTTCCTTATATAGGCCTATTTGAATGGATATAACTTACATTCAATAAGGCACGCTGAGCCTGCTGTTATAGGTTCAAATCATGCTCGCTTCACCTCTTCATATGGCATTTTCTTCTTTCCTTTTAATTTATCTTCTCTGTTTACTGTTTAGGTCTAAACTTTGGGTTTGGGAGATGGAGTACAAATAATTTTGACTAAATAAATGTAATTTTTTACAACCTTTAACACTTTACTAAATTAAAAGTAAACTTAAGTAGTAAAAATATTTTCTTAATCCAGAAATTCTTAAACCAGCAATTCTTAACAGGGTTTCATATATGATGCATCGGTGTAAGAGAATAATTATTACCTTTACATAGTAGTTTTAACTTCTCTTTTTCATCAATATTCAAAAGTATTATTTTAGATAGGATTAATTTGGTTAATATCTAGAAAATACCAGTTACATCATAATATTATCCTCCATTTAAAATATCTAACTATAACAAAATCCTAAATAAATTATTTTTTTAACGATAATAACGAACCCAATCATAAATAAATAAATAAAACAATGGATACAGTTATATACATGTTCATTACATAAAAATATACAAATATTTGTTCATTAATGAATGAACCATTGAACCGTAACCCAATGGATGGGGAATTAGAGAACCTGGGGAGGGGGTGAACAAATTGTTTACATGGGACACAAGCGGGTATCTTAAAAACACGTGAAATTTTACAAAATTTGCGAAAAACATCGTAATTTCACTATTTAAATTAATAAATGTACACATTTATCGAGTTTTCAGCGCATAATCGCCTCACTAAAAGCTAATAAATCCCAAGCGTGGGAAACAAAACAATGCACAACGTTGCGAAATAACGCTAAGTCGTCAACAAAAATGCGAATGTCTCATTTAAATTACGAACATAACAAACGATTGTTTTTATTACACCAATAATAAAAGTGTTTTATGATTGATTAGGCGACATGTGCCTAATTAAATGTTTGTGCTTCCGGTAAAAAATAAAACACACAAACACTTTAGTAAAACCTCCACAAAAATGACGAAAACGACGCCTTCGTCTAAACCCGTTTTGTCGACAACAAAGAAAATCCACTGTTAAGATGACCCATCATCGAACAAAAATCACTAACGAATCACTTCTGAATCAGTGCATGACTCGAATCACTAAGTTGACTGCGAAAGCAGTGGTGGCGCTACGCCGGGGCCCCGGCTGTAAACGGCCGTGCCCTGGCTGGTGCCCCGGCAGGAAAGTGAATTTTTTTGCATTTTGATTGAATTAACAATTCCATGATATGACGCCATGACTGTATATATTATCTTATTAATCTCATTATTATACTATTCTGGTATTATTTCATACATCATGGAAAATGTACATTGACTCGTATAAATTGCAATTATTGGTGAAGTTTGTGTACAATGCTAATTTTAGTGAATGAGGTTTCGAATTCAAGTACTTACAACATTTCATGATTTATCATCAGTTTTAATGTGCCCCGTCTCGGGACCTTGTGGCCCGGCAGTGCCCCGGCTTGCCCCAAATTCTGACGCCGCCACTGGAAAGACAACTATAAAGTTCATGTTAAACTGTTTTCTGTGGTTATAATTGGGAGAGATCTGACGTTTTGTTAGATTTCTATAATGATAGTATTAGTGCTTATTCTTCAAGGATGATATTTTGAAAATCGTCGAATACCATCAATAGATTGCTGCTCCAGCACTACGCCTATAGAATTCTTTGCCACAAGATTTACGATATTGTACATGTAGGCTACGACAAGGCCTACTTTCCAGGCAAGCTCAAAACTCATCTCTTCCCATAGAATAATAAAGAAAAGTGGAAGTGGCCAAGTCAATCAGAGCTTGAGACCAATTCCACACTGGCCACGCCCATCAGATAAGTCATTTCATATGGGAATTTTCGCTAAACAAAAGGTAAACAAATATTTTGTAAGCCATTCACTGCTACAATGAAATATTGAGTCGGTGCACAGTAGCCAAGCTATTTTCTCATGGAGCATATTTGTAAAAATTAATTTGCTATTTTCTTATCCCGATTATTATGTGATCGATTTAAATTTTCCGGTATTCGTGTAGATAAAGAGTTTTATCTACACTAAATCACGACTTTATTTTTTGGTCGCTCAAATTCCATATTAGCAGAGGTCCTGCCACATCGGTTATGGCAGGCTAGCTAGGCTACTCTACCCTTCACTGTACAAAAGCGCTTCTGAGACTAAAGTTAAGAGTGCATTATATAAAAGCTGCTGGTTGATTGATTGATTGATTTATTTAAAATGTTTTATTGAGCTATAATGTATTTAATAGCAATCAGCTGGTGTTTTTTACCCTACGTGATCAGCTGATATAATGTGCCTGCAACAACAACAACCGATGAACATACGTATACGTACATAATTATATCTTACAATGGCATTGCCACTTCTAGGCTACTTATATTTATTATTCAATGCCTCTTCCCACCTTAATTAGACCTGTTCTAAGTTTCTAACAGACCTTCTGGCTTTGGATAACGGATTTGAACTGTTTTGGATCTCTCTTTCTCTTTCGAATTGTGCATTTGCTATTGTATTCTAGGGTGGATGCTGTCTGTAGTTGCACATCCCGCTTGGGACGTCTCTGACATCGCCATCAGATGAGGAACCGGACGTTAAATCCTCGTTGATTGATTGATTGATTAATTGATTGATTGAATGTGTGTATAATCCATTATTTTAATGCTTAGGCCTTTTTCTTGTGTCCCTTATAAAAAAATTAGCTCGTTCCGCTCGCGAATACTCAAATGTCCTCTAGGTCCTAAAGGATTTCCGATTTTCGTCATTTTAGCCCCTCCTAACATTTTCAGGTTTTCTCTTTTAAAAGTGGATTTTGTTGAATAGCCGGAAAAGATGTGGTCCCCGAAAACTTTGACCAAGTCTCCGCCCATGCCCACGGACACGGGTTGAGAACCACTGGGCTAAAGATTGGCTGAGCGATTGCTTAATTTGATTGGTAGTTTGATGGATTTGAACTGAGTAATTGCTATATTGATTGTCTAGTCAGACAGTTATTGATTATTAGCTTAATCCATTGAATGCTGGTATGATTGACTAACTAATTGAATGTTTGTTTGATTGATTGAATGTTTGATTGATTGATTGAATGTTTGATTGATTGATTGAATGAATGATGATGTTATTGATTAACATAAATAAGGAACAAGTCAAACTCAAGTTATTGAATGCTCGGATGCTCAATATCACTAGTTTAATCTGACGATAGAAGAAATGA
This sequence comes from Enchytraeus norvegicus, assembly GCA_034695365.1. Taxonomy (NCBI): domain Eukaryota; kingdom Metazoa; phylum Annelida; class Clitellata; order Enchytraeida; family Enchytraeidae; genus Enchytraeus; species Enchytraeus norvegicus. The sequence goes on along the minus strand of JAQFZF010001477.1, from coordinate 7,977 downwards.
TAGCGTTAATAATAGAAAAATAATAATATTTTATAAATTCAATCATGCTATTAATACAACAAGTATGTAAACATCACATAGGCTATATGTATACAGATGTCATACATGCTACTCAAAATATTATTCTGTCTCCAGGACAGAATCGAAAAAAATGAACCATGGGTTGAAATGGACAGTGAGGTGCAGCATTGTACGATATGATATAGAGTGAACTATGTTGAGTGATGCTATGATTTAAGAATCGAATAGAGAATAGCTTGAAATATGTCGAAAGCACTGTGATGTAGGCGTAATGAGAAACTGCTACAGCTGCAATGCTTATCCTTCTAATAAACAATGTAATTATGGAATTGCGCGGTTAGATGAAGCATGCATTTATTTTAAAGCCTAGCATCTCTTTGCGTTTGAAAGATATATTGTCTATAGAATTGGGTCCCAAATTTTATTAACAGCTATTTGTATGTGGGTAGGCCTATATAATATTATATAGGCTCTACTTACAAAATAATGTTTTTTTATTACATGCACAGAGTGTATGGATTTTCCATCCATAGTCTAGAATGATATTAAACAGGTGTCGTAATTGTTAGTTAGCAGGCTAGTTGCTACTAAAGAGATGTACGTACTAGTCCTCATATAATAGTGTACAGTGTAAGCTACTATTAAATCATTCACACATGTATAATCCTCTAAATCTGAAGCTTTTTCTATTAGAATGTTCATTGTATGATCCGTTGGTATAAAGCGAGTGTTTGATGGATACGCGGGGTTGATGACTCGGTGGTGTCCTGATTCTCACCTGAAAGAAAGAAAAATGAAATGAAAAGACATGCAATTATTTATAATCTTCCTCTATATTTCATTTCATTTCGAATATTTATTTGAAGGTTAAATTGCATCAAACATTAAGTCGGTTAAAAGATGTGTTCTATTAACTTCTATATTTTAAACAGACTTTCACATTGAGTGCGTACAAAGAACTCTCTCTCTCTCTCTCTCTCTCTCTCTCTCTCTCTCTCTCTCTCTCAGTGCACTGCCTAATGGCAGATGCATGGCATATAGGCTAACTGTAGAGTTTGTACGGTATGCCATAATTTTTTAAAGACAATTTTGCGTTCTTAGGGGTCTCTTAATTGAACCAGTGACTGCGTTAGTCGACTTCTATGAATCACGTGCAGCTTTCAGTTGTTCTATTCTTGTGTTTGCCGGTTCCAGCACGACCAACACATTTTTCTATAAATCGATAATCTGAATAGAACAGAATTCGTCGATTTTCATATATAGCGCCAAATAGACTGTAGTGATCTAATTACCTAATAATGACAACAATAATAATTTGTAATTACCTATACAAAGAGTCTCAGTTAATGGATGAACGTTGAAGAAGTAGATATGATTAGATTTGCTGGAGAAAGATATATTTGGAAAAACATGGCCGTCAAAGCTGGAAACCGGTAGGACACCTGAAAGAAGAAGAAGAAGATCTAGCAAAACTACTTAGCTCCCTCCATCATAACTTGGAACTTAGTCTAAGTAACCATGCGACTAGACCTATCCATTTCTTTGTGTTGCTCTCTACGATAGGCCTACTCTAGTCAAGTTCTTTAACGCTGCCTGCCGATGAACCTTGAGTCCAGCTGTCAATTCAGTATTTGCATTTAGCAATATGCCGAGGCTTCTAGAAATATTTCATAAATTCATTGACATATCTACGATGTATTTATACGTACATGAATATAATATTATTTTTAACATACCAGTGATGCGTTTAACCAATTGTTGTGGTCTCGGTCTGGATGGTTCTTCTGATCTCATCCCAGGTGTCTGTTTCTGTGTACTGGGTGATGGTAGGGTTAATCTCATCATGATCAGCGTAGTGAGTTGTGGCGGTTGTGACCTCCTGAGACACGCACAATGACCTCATGTGACTGATGACATCCGTGGTCGTGGTCTTGATCGTAGAGCTACCATCCTGCTTAGTGTCCACACTCGTCTCCGTGTTCTCACCGGTTTTGGTGACGGTTGGAGTACATCCTTTATTTGAAGTGGCAGACTCGGTCTATGGGAAGGTCTTTCCAGCGCTTATTTCTGTGTTTGATATCTTGACGATGGTTTGGGTGGTTGTTGTTGATCCAGCTGTTTTAGTTGCTGTCGATGATGACCTGGTACTAGAGCCTGAACGAAGAGACTTAGCGTAGTAGGATTGCCATAACTATGACATTGTAAGCCTGGCCCAAATGGAACAAACAAATATTCTTCATTTCGATTGTAGGCTGTATCCACTTAAATTATGTAGGCTATGAAAATGATATCATATCATAGTTTCAGTGAAGTGTAGAGAGTAGTCGTCTACAATACAATACAATAACTTTGATGGAATAGAAAGCAACCTACTTGTTTAGATAGGCTACAACTTAACTAAATCGTAATCACTACAGTATCCTAATTACATGTAGCCTACTATAGTTAGGCCTATTGAGGTAGCCTACATAATAATACTCTCTTCGACTATATGCCTACCAGCAAATACATATAACAAACGAAATTAACAAATGTGTAGCCTCCACTGACAAAATTAATCAATCAATCAATGAGGATTTAACATTCGTTTCCTCGCCCGATTGACCACATCAGGGACGTCAAAATTTTACACAAACCAGAGATATATAATAGCCTAGTCTACAGGAGCTAGTAGGCCTACTAAAGTAATTTAAGAAGTAGGCTATTTTAATTACGATAATTAGCCTATATCCTTATCAAGAAAACGAGATCAATATTAATTAACTCATACAGCAAGCCAAGCTTTCAACTAGAAAGCGCGGTCTTCTCTTTTTGAATTTTAGCCTAGGCGATAATGGGCTATAGGCTACGGCCATGGTAATATATGCAACGCAATTGTCGTAAATACGTAGCTAGTAGGCCTATGTTATGATGTACGTCGGCATTTCGTTGCTAGTTTGTGGTTAACGACTTTTGTGACTACGAAGATTTTCAGCTGATAAATTTGGTTGAAAATTCAGAGAATATACGTAGCTTACGTTGGTGAGGAAGAACCACGAATTTCTACCAAATACGTTCGTTGGCGGTTCGCTCATTGTTATTGGGGATAGACACTATGTAGAAAGTGGGAGCAGAACTGTAATAGTTTTACCGTAAATACTAGGATATTCCTCCTTAACCTCAATCCTGAAAACATCCAGTGGAACTTCCGTGAATTTTAGTTTCAGCGTCTCATCGTTCTTCATTTCAATAAATTCCTCTTGAATTTGCAGAGAGAGAGAGAGAGAGAGAGAGAGAGAGAGAGACAGAGAGAGAGAGAGAAAGAGAGACAGCTATACAAAGAGAGAGAGAGATAAAGAGAGTCAACGATAGACAGAGAGAGAAGAGATAGACAGACAGAGAGAGAAGAGAGAGAGAGAGAGAGAGAGAGAGAGAAAGCCTCGTGGTGGATTGTTACAGGCCTTTGCCAGCAGGCTAATCCCAAGTCAAACTGCCGTGCGACCAAGTTTCAATACAATCGAGCAGTCACTGCGGCTGTGTATCGCCACTGTATTATTATAGACTTGGATTGCGATCAGTCAACTATACCTATAGCCTTGCTACCGTGTGTAGCTAAGGTTATTATTTATGCAGTAACAGTGGAGTAATGATCAAAGTTGACATAACAAGAAGTGTAGAATTATATTCATAATAATAATAATAATTATTATTATCATAATTATTCATAACGTACTATTCATAACGAGAAGTGTAGAATGAACAATAGATTAAATATATTAGGCATTAAGGCCTTGTTTACAATCGAAATTTCGTCCTCATCTACGGGATTTAACATCGATGCCAATGTTAAATGTAAACTTTTTATAAACAATATATCTACATTCTACAGTACGTGACATCACATCTAACAATGACATCGATGTTAAATCCATTATTCGAGGATTACGTCTCGATTTTTAAACGGACCTTAGACTTACAAATGGATTAACACAACGAGCAGTAAATTAAAATTGTAAGCTTAATTATTCACAGTAGATTGAACAGTAGCAGCATAATTCAACATTATGATGGATTTTAACTGACCTAGGAATTTTGAGTTAGGGGGAATTTTTGGTAAAAATTCATTTGTTTCGAGGATTTTTTACCGGATTATAAATTATCAGCATGACACAAGGGTCAGCCACTCTACCATTGATTAATTAAACACTATATAGGCCTATTCTACTCCACAGTCTTTAAATGGGTCTAATTATTCTAATTAATTCAACTTTTTTGTTGTGAGTATAATATTAAAATATCCTATAGGCGTACTATATAGGTGTATTACTTAAAATAATAAAATATGAGACCATTTAAGACTAATATATTATTATGTCCCTAATGTCGCTGTCAGATGATGAAACGGTCGTTTAATTCGCCTTGATTGATTGATACATATTGTGTATTGTATATAATACAATATATTATATCGTAGGATCTGTACTGTATGCTTGCTGTCGCACATTGCACAAGTTCTTTATTAGCCGAGTGATTGCTTTCGATATTGTTCTTTGGTATGATGGTCTTGTTAACATGTAAACCTTCAAGGCTATCATTGGTGGGTCGCGTTCCTTACATCCCTGGATGAGGAAACGGACGTTAACCCTTGTTATTATTATTATTATTATTGTAGTTTCAGATATTAGTACAAGACAAAAAGTATATACCTAAGGCTCGGTCGCCATCAGTTTTATTATTACCTTTATTACTATCACGATATCAGAAGAAGAAGAATAACCAAATCTGAGATTGGATTAGGACTCCAATACGTAGACCTATGATTTCTTTAACCTGATTTAGCCCAAAAAATCTTGAAGATGGCTACACTTCTGAAATTCTACATTTTCTCAAGTTTTTCCCATCACATCTGCCCGTCAGATCTGGCATGCTTCGATTTTTAGTCGACGTCGTCATGAAACCAAGACTGGATCGAAAATTTCTAAGTCGATCCCTTCATCTGGGCCACGCTGCCCTAAATCTACACAGTTATCTAGGTCACACTGCCCTATATCTGCACAAAAAACGAGGCCACGTAGCTATAAATCTATACAGAAATCGAGGTCACATTGACCTGAATCAACTGAAAAATCGAGGTCTCATCGCCTTATATACTACATCTAGAAAGACTCAACAGCATTGTTACAGGAGGTTGACCATTTCAAGGTCCACGACAGAAAAACATCAGTGTATATTAGGCCTAAGGACTCTTGAAGACTGTATTGTGATTAACAAACTAACAAGCTGTGACTTGAGATCATTTATTCAGTTTGTCTCTGATCGGAGTATATTGACTAACTTAGTTAGACTAGACAGAAAGATAGACAAGACAAGCAGTGTTACCCGGACTAAAACACTTGTAGTGTTATCAACTTCTGAGGAATTCGCCGGAAAGAGGCCACGGCTATCCTCAGGCAACGTTTCCATAGATTACGAAGGTGGAGTATAATAGCATAAATACAAGCCATTATGTTAGAAATTGAGTCGTCAGTATCTAATTAATAGCTTAATAATATTATCTCCTATGATATGAAGATAGGATTGCCTTATTAAGCATAATTAATAGTAAGTGACTTCCGGATAGATGTTGCAATAGCCTAGATAAAGAGTAGTCCAACAGCAGATTTATATATAGTCATGCTTATTGCATGATTTTCAGAGAAAGGCAGTTCTTAATCAGCTGTTTTAGAGCCATTCGATTACAATTCTTATTAAATTCGCTAATATACCGTACAAAATTTGTTGAATTCACCAATCATATATGGTTAAATATAATTTTTATCTTGTAATTGACATGCTTTCTTCATTTAATGCATACGAAGACAATGAATTGATAAACAAAATTTAGTAAGTGATATAAACGCATTATAAACTGACAACTGTCATATTCTATATAAGTCTTCTATCTCCCCTTTCAGCAATTATGATTATGCTTAGACCTACAGACGAGAGCGTTCGTGGCTTTCCACAGAGATATGTTCATTATTTCGTGCTGCAGAGTTCGATATTAATTTTGCTTACTGACTTTTTGTTTTCAGAAACTTAGAACAATAGAACTAGAAATAATAAACTTATAAGAATACATCCAGATTTCTACCTCATAGAGACTTGTCTAAATCCCAATTCGTTCGGAAAATATATCTAAATGATATAAAGAATTGAAGATAAGGCAACTATAGTGCATTGCTACTACATTTTATGATTAGATTATTTTGAAAGCGGTTGGATATATCAGATGTTACCAAATCGATATCAATATTTTTATCAATAGTTCAATAAAACTGTTCTCAGTTGGTACAATTGGATTATCGATTATATAACTCACAGTCTGTGATGACTAACTAACTACAAAATACAAAATACTGGATATAATTCAGACGGATAAAACATCTTATGTGAGCAATCTCGTGTCTATTGACAAAAGTTCTGATTTATTTAGAATTTTATACAGAATTTTAGCTTTAAACGGATAGTTCTATAAAGGATAAGACACATATTAATTTGGAAAGCTGATATCTATTCCAAGAATCTTTACGGATTTAGGCCTAATTAACTAACGTTCACAGGAAAGAATTCGAGTAATCTGTAATCAAGATTTTATAACTATTTATTTAACTTTAAACTGACAAACTTTTAGGGTCAATGGCCACCCTGATTGGGGGGCCGGACGCCCTTAGCTGTCAGTGACCCGCCCTGCGCGGGGCATGGGATGCCGATCACTGGCCCATCTACACCGCCTGTGCTGTCGCCGCTGCCGTTACTGGACCACTAGGACCAGCTTGGGCACCGGATATTCTCTCTCTTCTGTTACGTTGTAAGTATTACCTAAATCTCTCTCTCTCTCTCTCTCTGTCTCTCTCTCTGTCTCTCTCTCTCTCTCTCTCTGTCAGACAAGTTTTACGGCGCCAGACTTCCGCTCAAGTTCTTCAACAAACCCGCATGCAGTACAACTTTGCGCACCAGGCCTGGCGGCTCAGCAGGTGCCCACAACTCTACTGCATGCGGGTTTGTTGAGCCAGGAATTATCTCAAACAGACTTCCTGCAGCTCTTCTCTGACTCCGAGCACTTAGCAGCTGCTACCATGGCACCAACAACTGCTAGCTGCCATTTTATATTTGAGTTGCAAGCCTTAAACAAGCTTCTTAGTCTCCATTGTTAAATAATAGCAACAGTCGTTGTAGAGCCCTACTCTATTACCACTGAGGTGTAAAAGCTAAAAGCTGTAAAGCAAAGTTTAACGTCTGTTTCCGTATCTAGTGACACTGTCAGAAACGGATCCGGCTGGAAATCGAACCCATGACCTCCTGCTTATCAGCAAGCTTGCTATCGACTCAGCCATCCAACCGGGATATGTGCCAAGACTGTCAAGACATGCTCTGGCGAGTGCAACTAGCTATGCCGAATTAAGAAATGAATCCCGGCTGTCTGGCCATCTGGCGAGATCAATACCACACGCTATTATTGTTGTTGAAATATACAAGATTAATCTCAATGAAAGTACTCGCTCATTATAAACTCAAAATTCGTTTAGATTACTATGCCTATTAATTTCATTATTCAGCTTGGTATGCACTGTATGCAGAGTAGCTCTTGCAAAACAAGCAAATAACTTTAGGGAGTAACAGATATTCGATCCGATATCCGGCGATTACAGAATAATCTAACATTCGGATTCTTAGAATTTGGTTAACCGATTCAATTTAAACAATTTTGTACAATTTAGACTATTCAGTACAATAATGCAATTCAGGACAATTTAATCTTTTATTTCCGAATAAACGGATAGGATTTGAAATCAGTAAAAAAATCATTCCAACTATCCAGATTCGGAAACCGGTGAGAAAATGTGGATTGGTTAATTCAGTATCTCTATAATAATTATTTCTTCCAGCGCCAGGAGCAGGCTGTAGAGGAATATAATCTAAACTTGAAAGCTACCG
>JAQFZF010001476.1:0-14020 GCA_034695365.1 Enchytraeus norvegicus | reverse complement strand
TCTCTCTCTCTCTCTTCTCTCTCTCTTCTCTCTCTCTCTCTCTAAATATATATAGAGTTATAGACTCTTTTGAAACAGAATCTATCTAAATACTGCCTATACATAGAGACCATACTCAGTGAAGTATATAGAATGTTTAATTGTTCATTGTCGATTGTATAAGCAAAGTTGATACTACTAATGAATGCTATCAATAATATAGGCTTATAGTAGTAAATTACAATTGGATGTTGTTGTTGTCGTGTGTGCAGGCAATCATTCACCCGGATACAGGGGAGAAGATCTTCATGCCTTTCAGAATGTCCGGTCAGTTTAATTTTATTTGATGCCTGGTTCGTAATTGATGGCTTTGTTTACAGTGAGTTGATTTATTTCCACGGATTCTTGTCTCTATACCTTTCTCATTTATAAGCCGACCCTTTTTACACATCACCCAAATGTTAACAACCGTAGCCCTTGCCGATTAATCGTATATATTCTGTTTCTATATCGAAACTCTTTTAGTGTACGGTACATTATATTTAAAAGGTCAATTTAATCTTTTTTCAAGTATGGTGCATTGTATGTAAAAGGTTAATTTATACTTGAGTACTTTTATAACAAATTGTTTATATTGGGAATTCATTTATCAGTTTGACTGGATAACATTCGTGACGTTACCCACGGTTTAGCATTGGTGTTAAGTTGGTACTCACATTTTGAATAGCATTATGTATCTATGTATCTAACTAGAGCTTAATTATCCTATAATTGTAATTGTATAATTATGCACTAGTATGCAGGCTATTCAGCATGTGTAAATCCTTGAATATTTATGTGTAATTATGCAGATATACGTATGTGTGATGCTTTAATTTGTGTGTTAATGTGGACACTGGACATCTATCTCTAGTGCACTGCCAAATGGCAGGTCCAAGGTACATAATCTGAAACACAATCTACTATCCCGCTCGCAAATGAGCACTCCGTCGATCATCAAGTTTATCCCATCAAAAAGGCCATGCCTATACTGCACCAAAAATGTAACCTTTAATCTTGGAAGTATATATGCTGACTTCTGAGGTGGTTTCCAGTTGCCTTCCTCAGTAAGACAATATCTGCGTTAGTCGGCTTTTACGAAACATGTGCAGTTCTTAGTTGGTCTATTCTCAAGTTTCCCGGTACCAACACGGGAAACACTGAACATATATAACTAAAATGCTCTGTGTGTGATAATATTACAGGTTATGTGCCCTTTGGATCGCCCATGGTGAGTACCTAGGCCTCTCCTCTATTTAATTCTTCTGTACAACCGATCGGACGAATGAACAGAGACTGAGATCTGAAGGTTAAACCAAGCACAACAGATGCACAGAAATTTTGGTGCACACAGTAATTCTAATCAAGATACTCCGCTAAAAACCTTACGGAAAATATACTGAACACAGAGAACAGTCACTGGCTGTTGTACGAATTATTCTAGACTAGGAGCATGAAATATATTTATGGCAGACAGAGAGTTTAATTATAGAGATGTGTAATATAGAATTAAGCATTTCAGTGCAAGTGGGTTACCGATCAGGCCATATTTGATCTGATGATCTTCTGGCAGGACAAGATTCATACATATTGATTGATTGGTTGATTGAATTGATTGATTGATGATTGATTGATTGATCAGGTGGTAGGGCTGCTGCTGCCCAACCCCAGCATTGGTCAGATGATCTTCTGGCAGTGGTTGAATCAGAGTCACAACGCCTGCGTCAACTATGCCAACAGGAATGCCACCAAGGTTCTCTCATTGTATATTTGTAGTTCTAAATTAACTCAGCTTGATTACATTCAATTATTTTACTATGAAGCCTACAGGTATGGTTTACAAATACAGAATATCTGATATGCCTTTTTTACCCGTGCCTTATAATCTGTAACATTTTTCACCGATTCCAATTCCGATCTGCTTAATTGGTCATAATTGAATGGAGTGTATAATAAGTGAAGAATTCTGGTACAGTGAGGAAATTTGAATTTGGCTATTGAGATCTAGTTGTGGTTATTTCAATACAGCCTACATTATAAGATAAACACAAAAAGGCGACTAAGAAATGAAATTAGCATGTGCGTATGTCATGTGTGAAAATATACATAAACGATACAGGGCATAGTATGATGTAACGATATATATGGTAATGATGTAACGGTATATGGTTTAACGGTATATGGTAATGGTGTAATGGTAATGATATGACAATAGAATGGTACAACGGTAATGGATTAACGGTAATGGTATAATGGTAGAATGGTATTGCGGTCATGGTTAAGCAGTAATGGTATAATAGTAGAATGGTATAACGGTAATGGTAACGGTGTAACGGTTTTAATAGTTATATATACCTCTAGTTATGGTATAAATTGATTGGTTGATAAAATTGTTGTTAGTTTATTTGGAATGCAGTAATTATCCAGATATAATAATTTATGTGTAGAAGCTGGTAGCTTTATTAAGAGATGACCTTCATTAACAAGATTAGTATTTGAATCGGTCAATAAAAATCAGTCGATGCTGATTAATATCAACATTTAACTATCCAGTGATTTCTGATGACTAGATCAACAATCTATTATGGACCTGCCATTAGGTAGTACATTGAGAGAGAGAGAGAGAGAGAGAGAGGGAGAGAGAGAGGGAGAGAGAGAGAGAGATCAATAATCAGTTCATCGATGTTTACAATTTAGTACGGTTGAGTTTAAAAGTAATTTTTTTAGGGATATTCCAGTATATTTTGATCGATTGATTCATAGATAGCTGTTTTATTTACTCAGGAGACACCTATATCGAGATTTGTCTTGGGTTACACTGGAGCTGTCTCCGTGGCTGTTGGCATTGCTGTATGTGGCATTGTTGTCTCTTAACTTTATGGTTATCTTCGTTCCTCGATATCTATCTAGAAAATCTAGAAAATTAACAAAGTATCCGTAAAATATCCATATGGCTAGAAAAATTGCACATCAGCTGGCTGCATAATCTGAATGATCACCTCAAGATCTACTAGATTCCGATTTAAGTTCTTAAGGAAGTATTCTGTTTATTTCACATGACTTAAAATTGTTCTACGTCACAATGGTTAAAACTGACTACATATCCTGAAAGAGCGCCTCAGGATCTATTAGAATCAGATTACAGTTTTAACTAAACCAATAAAAATCCTGTTTTATATAAGGCAGTATTTTGCTAAATATTGCACATGACTCGACATTGTTACGCATTTCGTTGGTTAAAACTGGCTACATATTCTGAAAGAGCGCCTCAAGATCGACCAGAATCTGATCTAAGTTTTAACGAAATAAATAAAGAGTTGTTTTATTTAACGAAGTATTTTGCTATATATGGCACATGACTCAAAATTGTTCCACATCACATTGGTTAAAACTGGCTACATATTCTGAAAGAGCACCTCAAGATCTACAGGAATCAGATTTAAGTTTTAACGAAACCAATAAAAATGTTGTTTTATAAAAATGTAAATCTGATTCTCGTAGATCTGGAGGCGCTATTTCAGAGTATGTACCTTTGTCTTAGTTAGCCCTCTATGCAGGTACCCTACAAACCCTCCAGACACCCTGGGATTATTTGTTCTTTTTGACTGACCTGGCTTCGAACCCGGATCACTTGTTTCTGAGGTGAACACTCTACAGATGTCGCCAACCCCCATGTTGAGATGATTAGCTTCTGTTGACTTACAATATTACACACAGTGCTGAGCACAAGTTTTAAGCATCGTACATGCTGTATGTCGAACCCAAGTTATTAAGATATTTTATTATTAAGACAAAATGAATTTAAATGACGGCTTCTAATTTTATTCTGATGTCAGAAATATTGCTACTGTTATTATATTGGTCTTTTTAGACATTATATTCCTCACTCTATAATGTTGTTTATAACGTATTTAGATTCTGTCTATATTGGAAATGTATAAAATACTGAGACAATTTTGAAATCGTTGCACATATATAAATACTAGTGAACGCTATATTCTGGACTCCCTGATCTCTAGATAAGAAGACCTGGGCGTTAAATGGATTGATTGATGTTGTATTGAGTTGTTAGCACAGGTGTGTCTTAGTTGATTGATTAATCCTACCTTTCTGTGCACACAGATAGGCCTGAGCGTGCTGATAAGGAAGGCCAGTGGGCTGAGTCCTGCGGCCAAACTCATCGTGCAGAAATTTGTTCCTTTCCCTGCTGTAGGTCTGTTGTCAATCAATCAATCAATCAATTTATCAATCAATCAATTTTTTTACCCTGGGTATAAACAGCTCTGTGAGCTAAACATTAAACACTATTAAAACGATTCATTAAGAATGAATGAATGAATGAATGAAACAATCAATTTATTAATCAACCAATCAATCAATCAATCAATCAATCTAGTCAACTTTAATGTCAATACTATAATCTAGTGACGAGTTGACGACATCAGAGACTGTTCTGAAGAAGAGCAAAGAACTTGAACGGGTGTCTATGTAATAATAATAATAATAATAATAAGTACATTTATAAAGCGCTGCTCTATGCAAAATGCCACAGTAGCGGTAAATGGACAACGAAGAGTCGAGTAGCCATGTAGTAAAATGCCACAACCGGTGTGGCAGCCTCGACCTCTGCAAAACTGTAATTCTGCAGCCACAGTGTGAATTTCTGTAACATCAATTCATCGCCAGAATATAACATCATTTAAGATAATTAATATATCACAGGTCTCCATGGCATATTGGTTAGAGCATCAGCCAGCTTGTGTCCAAGTTTATGCAGAAGGTCAGGGTTCCCAGTTGAGTCTAGTATTATTATCAGACTCTGTAGTACTTTGAATATATCACATGTTTAATTTCAGTGACTTAACATCATTATAAAGAGTGATATAAATGTGAGAGATGAGACTAAAAATTAAAACCAACCTTGGGATGAGATGAAAATTACATGCTCAAAGAAACACAAATTATAATTAGATGCCATTGACTTGATCTCTGGATGTTACAATACAATACAATACAATACAATACAAACGGACATTTTAAAGTGCCTCTACATACAAAGTATCTCAGAAGTGCTGGGCGGTCAATCATACGCCGCAAGTCAGTTTAAATAGACGAGTCTTTACATTTTTACAGAATACAGACACTGATTGTTTCTGAAGTCTTAAATGACTAGGTAATGAATTCCAAACTACTGGACCTCAAACAGCGAATATTCGCTGACCTAACGTAGGCCGTCTACAATGTGCTCGAGGAACGACAAGGTCGCTCTTCGATGCCGATCTAAGTTGATGTTGTCATGGATGTTCTTAGTTATACATTATAACTTAAGATTTATTATCTAAACTGTATTTTCTGTAAATTAGAACTACATGATAATAGTACTGAATTCTAATTGTATGCTATTTTAAATGGTGTATCGGTGGTCAGCTAGATAGGATACTTTTTTGTCCTCACTGACGGCCGGTGGTTTGCTTGCTTGTGTGTATGCTTGTGTGCTTGCTTGTATTTTTCGTTTTCTTTTTGCATGACTGATTGCCTGTAGATTTGTCTCATCTATTTTGTCTATTTTAATGAATAATAAAGCATAGTTCTCTCACTCTCAAGGATGATGGTAGCACTGTGTTGTTGTTATTGTTACAGCCACAGCCAGTGCCAGTAACGTGATACTAATGAGAAACTCAGAACTGAGCACTGGTATAGAGGTGCTAGACAAGAGTGGCAACACTATCGGTACATCTAGGACTGCTGCTAGGAAGGTTAACAATCAATCAATCAATCAAAAAAAGCAATCAATCAATCAGAGCTAACACAGGCATGGAGGTATTAGAGAGTGGTATTCAACCTGTGTGTCAGTGCTGCAAGTATGTGATACTAACCTACTCATAACTGAACCAGTGGAATATTAATGAGTTATTTTCAGCTGGCAGTTAACTTAATAATTTTAATATATCCACTCGGTCATGTGACTTGTTACACGCCCGCCCATTGGACAATGCATCCACTGATCCAGCATCTGAGCAATGAGCGGGCGTGTAACAAGTCACGTGACCTCAAATGATGACGTGGCAAAATATGTCGGGTAATTCATGCAAATAGCTCATAGGAACCCAGACTTTGTTATAATAGGAGACCTTCCACTGAATCAAGTCCTCTACTGAACGGTTGTTATGTTTAGCCTGGCTAGCAATACAAATGGAGGTCCTTCAATTGTAATAACTTCCCTCAATTTCAATCATTCATTTGACTATATTCAGCAGAAAAGCTTGATGCAGTTAATTACTTTAAATTCAGAGTGTATTACGTTGTTCCCTACTATTCAAATTTGAATATATTTCCTATATTTATCGTATGTCATCACGCTCAAGAATAAAATATCAACAATATAGTAATAATTCAGTTTGATGAATAGATTTACTTATAAGGTAGGCATGAGTGTGTTTAACGTCAAGGTTCAGAAGCCCAACGGGCTTCTCTTCAAGACAGGTCAACACAATCGAGCACTACCGTCACAAAGATTGTTTTAAAGCGTATTACAGCTTTTACCCCACAAAAATACCCAACAGTTTAGTACCGAGCATTGAGTGAGATATGAGGTTGAGGTTTACTTATAACATTAAATTATTGTGATAAATATTATTCATAAAACTGTGATACTGGTATTCATTTTAACAATGGTTCTTATTGCCGACTCTCTTATTTATGTACGCAGGCTCTGAAGGAAATGGCTCTAACAAGAATGTTTCTGCCCTCTCCCATCTTTATCATTCCTCCTGCCATACTTGCCTATCTAGAGAGGTCAGCCAATCAATCAATCAATCAATCAATCAATGATCTTCATCATTCCTCCTGCCATACTAGCCTATATCTGGAGAGGTCTACCTTCATTCTGCTGAAATTGATTGTTGTCATACTATGCAAAAAAATTGAAATCCAGGGATATGGAGTCATGTATTGAGTCTAGAAAATGAGTCAGGAATGAGTCTAAAATTGATTGATTAATTCACTGACTGTTCTGCTTACGTCACTAATTGATTGATCGTGTCTATGTGCTAGGACACAGCTGTTGAGGAAGCGTCTACACCTCCAACTAGTTGATTGATTGATTGATTAATTTATTGATGGTATATCTGTGCTAGGTCACAGCTGTTTAGGAAACACCCCCGCCTACACCTCTAACTAATTAATTGATTGATTGATTGACTGATCGTGTCTCTGTGCTAGGACTCAGCTGTTGAGGAAGTACCCACGCCTACACCTACCACTTATTGATTAATTGATTGATTGATCGTGTCTCTGTTCTAGGACTCAGCTATTGAGGAAGCACCCACGGCTACACCTTCCGTGTAACGCAGTGGTCTCAACCCTCTCTTTCGCCATTGCTCTGCCCATCGCTATCGCTCTCTTTCCTCAGGTCTCCTCGGTACGTCTCCATCTTATATAATAATTCTAGTAATAGCTGTTTATGTCACCAGATGACGAGATAGCCGGGTTTGTATGTAAACAATAGCTTTTTCTAGCATTCGACTATCTTGGTGCTTTCGTCCGAGCTTTTCTTGATAAGTGTTCAGTGTACACCAACTGCTGCTATGCTGTCAATGGAGAGTAAAGCAGCTCGGTTATGGCTTGCAACTCAAAGGCATTCCAAAACTGGGCATTAAACCAGCGACCTCATGATTCAGAGGCCGCAGTGCTGCCATTAGACTACGGAGACTCTCCATTTTATTTAATTAATAAATTGAACAAAATTAAATACAAACATTAAATCCTATTCTAATAAGAATACGTTTGTCATCAGTGTGTAGTGTAAGAGCATGCAACACGTTACTTTCTGTAAGAGTCGTAGAGCCATCTCTCAGTTGCACATCAGTGTGGTCTAGTGTTATCTTACAGACACCTCTGCTGTAGCTCTGCCACATTGCTAGTAGGATTCACTAGGAACCCGTATCACTAGCCAAACGACTCTTCTATTTGTAATCAAGCTGCTCTTGTAACCAGTCGTTCAATGTAGTCAATCAGGAATAATATAGTGTCTAATTCTTCACCTGACGAGGATATCAGGAACGTCTCCAACACAATATTAGCAATTTTCGGCAGCCAGCTGAGTTAGAAAATTCCAACTTACTATACGATTATTTTAGTATGTTTTTTAACGTCTTTTGTTATAATTGTACATTTGTACTGAAGTTAATATTTTCTACTTTGACATTTTAAATTTTATTTCTGGTTGCAGATTCCTCGGTCACGCTTGGAGCCAGAGCTGCAGGCCCTGACCAGTGAGCCCGTGCTGTACTACAACAAGGGGTTGTAGTGAAACATTCAGTGCTCACAAATAGAGATGCCTTGGTTCAATGCCTTCCACTACATTACAAATTATTACACTTCCACTTTCCAAAATTTAATATTATTACTATATCCACTACCACTTTCCGCTACCACTTTCCACTACCACTTTCCACTACCACTTTCCACTGCCTAACAACGTTATTCCATGTAGAGTCAACTTCAATTCATCATCTGACGACGACATCGGTGATGCATAGGCAGCACTAGCTGGGTCAAGTTAATAGTTAAAAGCTGAAAGTGAAGAGAAGTCAAAGGTCGGAACAATGCAAGTACAGGTGAAGCCAACAGGGCACAATAGATTGAGTCGGCCTTCCCCTAGAGGAAGAGCGATTCGACCTATTACATATAATTATCGTGATTAATTGATTGAGTGATGCTGCATTAGATTTTGTCTTATATTCCTTACTGTCCTGTAATTAACTGATTGTTTAGAAGTATACTTGTTGAACATCGTTACCCTTTCTCTGTATTATCTAACTTGAGTTGTAGTTTTGTTTATGATAACTGTGGAATATGTGCCTTGAAATATAATCATGCTCACAAATAGTAGATCATGGAAACTTTTAGCATGGTATTAGTTGTTATGTAGCTAATGAACTATATCTGGTATCATGACTGTAGACAAAGATGATGAAGTCAAATTTGGCACAAACCTTGTAGCTTTTAGTAGATGATTGTATAACTGTATCATGCATTCTGGTATTGGTGATAATTATTCTTGCTAATTAGGAAATTGTGCATAATTGTAACTAGACTACAAGTTAGTTCTGTCTATTTTATCGCTGAAGCGGAGCGGAAAAATCCTAATGCTCTGATTACAATTAACACATTGTCACGTCTTTGGAATCCAAAGAAGCCGGTAATTTTGTAAAGGCTTTCCTATGAAATTTTTACCGGATCCTCTTACCTCTCACCTCTCTTACCTCGTGTCCTCACCCTCAGTGGGATCTATTTTTATTTGTATGAGCTTTGATTATTTATCAGCCATACATAAGCGTTACAAAGATTCATGTAGTGAATCTTTGTAGACAGGTTTCCTGGTGGTGGTTGTTTCCACAACTTCTTTGTTCTGACAGCCAATAAAACTGTGGATGGGACAGTCTCTGATTGCATTAGTTTCTTCATGTAAGCCTTTCTTGCCAAAGGGTAGGCCAGTTATTTTTGCGACTGTTATGAGTCCAGTACTCATAGTATTCATAATATTATTTTCTTTTTAATGGCGAATTGCTAATTGTAATAAATTTCTGGAAGTGCCGATTTGTAGACCTTAATTATGTATAATTTTGTGCTATATTTTGTCAATATAAAAGTCTCTGTTTTCTATAATTAAAGTGTGCACATATTCTAGAGTTTTGATACGATACGCTAATAATGGCGTATCTAGTTATTTTTGACGGGGGGCGGATACATGTATTTGGTTCGCGATGGGGGGGGGGCGGGCAGGTCACATCGAGGCCAATCAAGGGGGGGGGGCAAGAGTCCAAACAGGTGTTTTAATGGGTCATATTACAATAATTGTTCAAATTAAGGGGGCGCCGGGAGAGGGGCCTGCATCCCCCCCCCCGACAGGTCGAAGGGCGGCATGGCGAACCCCATCCCCTAAATCCGCGCCTGCGCCCTAATGGTGATCATCTTTGATAATATCCTTTATAGAAATATTACAATATTTTACGAAGAATGGTGTTTTGTGCAGGCGCAGTGCGAGCTTTTCTATCAATAATAATTATAATCCAGTATTACAGATGCACCGATGGAAAGCAACTGAAGGCATGAACACCATGGTTTAGAGAAAAACAACAGACTGGAATAGCTAAACCTTATATTCTGTTAACATATAAACAAATTGTGGATGTCAGATGCGCGTGAGCGATATCAAGTTTAGTAAAATAATGAGCTTAAAATGATTATATTGAACATTTTGAAGGCCAATTTGCATGAAACAAGAATATAACGCCCAACAAACTCTTGATGATGGTTCTGTTTTGTTATTGAGAAATGTAAACAAACACTTTTGTTTACTTTATTTTATTCCTAATAATTTCCATTATTTTACTTGGTTATATTCCATCTGCACATCAATTCTGTTCACCTATTATTTATAATACGGCATCCTTTAATGAATCTTTAAATTAGAAATTAGGAATGCAACTAAATCGCGATATAATTGTACAACACTAATTGTCGCTCAAAACCATGCTGATTCCGTTACATAAAATTGCATTCACATGACGTACGCACATGTTTGCAAGGACTTTTGCAGTCTGATGACAGACTGATTAATCGTAACTTTGCACTACACTAAAGTTTACGGTTAATTGATAGCGGGAGAGATCAGGAATTTCTAAATTAGTTGTAACTTTTGAAGTTGAGAATTTCTTTCAATAAAATTATCAGTTAATGAGCAAATTTTCATAGATTTAGCACCTCGGATTGCTACGACATCAACTCCGATCACATGACGTTTAGCTGCTCGATCATTGGTAAAATTTAATGCTGGTACGTAGCTGACCAATGCACGAGCAGCAATAAGTCACGTGATCGGATATGATGACGTAGCAACCCTAGATACGCAGTCTATGAAAATTGCTCGTTGTTCATTTAAATTTCTTGCCTTCTGTATATATTGTTTGTATTTTTTTCAACATTACAGCTTATAGGGTAAGAGTTTTTTTAATCTATTCACACACATATTGAAGCAACGATGATGCGAAAGAAGTTGGATTCACGTTTCAAGATTCTTATTGAGAATGGAATAGCGGAGAATCATCGTTCCATGTTTGTCATCGTCGGTGACAAAGGAAAGGACCTGGTAGGTTTATATTATACATATTTACGGATAGACTAGAATTTCCTTTTCTTTCTCATACTGACAACAACAATATGCTACAAAAGTTTAGAGCAGCAAAAATAATTCATATATTCGTATAGATAGTATATTTCCTTGGTGGCTCTGTGAAGCCATGCTTTACAATTAGAGATATCTTGGACTATTCGCTTTCAAAATACGGACCAAAATATCGTGTGGCACAGTACAAGTTTATGGATTGTGAGCCGGAATTTGGCCACCTGGGGTATATTGCACATTTAAATTGTATTCTTAATGAATTTATGATGAACATGGGTCTAATCAGAGTTCCGCCGTGGTCTAATGCATTGCAAAGGTGTCATATATACTTATTATGTAGAACTTTATATTAAGTTTGGTACATGTATGTCAAATTTACTATTATATAACAAGACTATTTCTTTCTCTCCCTCTCCCCCCCCCTCTCTCTCTCTCTCTCTCTCTCTCTCTCGCTCTCTTTAGTGCACTGCCAAATGGCAGGTTCAAGGTACTTATTCTGAAACACAGTCTGCTATCACGCTCAATAATATCATCAAGTGGATCCATTTGCCTTTACCACACCTAAAATGTAACCCTTTTCTTGGGAATATATATTGTGACTTCCGAAGTGGTTACCCCTGCCTTCCTCAGTAAGAATTATATTATTTGCTAAATCGTATTTTTGCAAGAGTTTTTAGCAAAAGTTGCTATCTCTCAGTGTTGCGACTTGATCCAGCATTACACATGTAACATCTAACCAGGTTCTCTGGCTTGCTTTTGGCTTCTTCGTTTTTAATGGATCCAATTCTGTGAATCAAATTGACGCTGGCAGTGCTCTATGTTTCATGGATGATGGTAGAACTATCATAGTTGTTGTTGTTGTTATCAGGTGCCTATCATTCACACAATGCTATCGAAGGCCACGGTAAAAGCCAGGCCTACAGTGCTGTGGGCGTACAAGAAAGAGCTAGAGCTAAGCAGGTGAGTTTTGTTGACAAACTGATTGCTTAATTAATTAATTAATTGACTGATTGACTGATAACCTGACTTCATAGTTAATTTATTGATTGCCTGAATGATCATTACTCTGATGGGAAGTTGGATGGATTGATTTATAGATTGATGAAATTTGTGCTTTATTGATTGATTGATTGATTGATTGCTATTAATATTAATTAATTATGTTGAATAAATTCTATATTTAATTTTGATTAAATATTATATAATATTTGATGCATAACTGATCGATTTACTGACTGATTGAATGATTGATTGACTGATTGCAAGTAATCGTAAGAAGAGGATGAAGCAGATACAGAAGAAGATCAAGAGTGGTATGTTACAGGCCAATGAGGACGACCCGTTTGAACAGTTTGTGGCCTGCACCCAGATCAGACACTGTTACTACAAAGACACGCACAAAGTACTCGGCAATACATACGGCATGTGTGTGCTGCAGGTGAGTCTTTCTCTCTCTATCAATCAATTAATCAATCACTCAATAAATCAGTCAATCAATCAATCAATCAATCAGATCGGACACTGTTACTACAAAGATACACACAAAGTACTCAGCAATACATACGGCATGTGTGTGCTACAGGTAGGTCTCTCTTAATCAATCAATCACTCAATCGATCAATCAATCAGTTAATTGAAATTTATTATTTTTCATAAGCCTACATGGATCACTTTTATAGTTTAAGTCATTAAAAAAAATTTGCCTTAATTACATACCCAATTAATTATTTCCATTAAGGTTCAAAGTAAATTAATTTGTAGAATTTGTTGTTTTTTCTGTGATAGTTAACGGAAAGAGAAAAGTTATGGTGGTGTTTCATGATATACCGTAATTAATGGTGAGGGTGGTGGGATTAGTGTTAAACCACCAATTGATTGATTGATTGATTGATTGATTGCTTGATTGATTGATTGATTGATTGATTGATGCAGGACTTTGAGGCACTGACACCTATCCTACTAGCTCGTACAATAGAGACTGTGGAGGGGGGAGGTCTCATTGTTATACTACTGATTGTTTGATTGATTGATTGATTGATTGATTGATTGATTGATGCAGGACTTTGAGGCACTGACACCTAACCTACTGGCTCGTACAGTAGAGACTGTGGAGGGGGGAGGTCTCATTGTTATATTACTGCGCACAATGAATTCTCTCAAACAACTACACACCCTGGTCATGGTAAGTGCTTCCAGTACACACATCTTTGTAATCACATCTTTCTTACAACATAATATGTTGTATTATGTGTTTATAAATTGACATAATTTATTTCTAAATAAATGCAGTTGCAATATTTATACTTTAAATATATTTTCTGTTTTCATCATGATCAGTGTATGAGAACTAGCCAGGAAAACCAGAGGAGTGCTGATTAATTCAATTGATCACCTTTCAGTTTGTCCATAGACAAGACATTGTAAGTTTTGCAAGATTTATAAAGTCTGATAGTTAGGTCATGTTAAATAATCTTAATAGAGTAAATACAGTGTGTGTATGTATGTGTTATTTTTGTATATGTCTGTGACTCTGTATGTGTGTGCTTATGTGACAAGTGGATATGTGCGTGTATGTGTGTTTCTGTGTTGTTTCACAGCACGCTATAAAACTGAACATATCAGGATGTTGTTGTGTGCTGGTGTATGTGTGTCTGTTTGTGTGCTTGTATGTGTGCGTGTATGTGTGCAGGACAGTCACGCACGCTATAGAACGGAATCACATCAGGATGTTGTTGTGTGCCGGTGTATGTGTGTCTGTTTGTGTGCGTGTATGTGTGCAGGACTTTAACGCACGCTATAGAACGGAATCACATC
>JAQFZF010001475.1:0-14021 GCA_034695365.1 Enchytraeus norvegicus | reverse complement strand
TAGTAGTAGTATTTTATTAACAAATCATTATGACACACGCACAATGATATTATAAACTAGAATACATACATAGCAAAGCAAATACATACATCAGTCCATAAGAGTCAGTTAGCATTGAGCTTATGTTTATCTATTGAGAATAAGATCTAAGGTAGGAATTTCCAATATCAATTAATATTCATGTATGTAGATTGTAGAGTGAATAGTGGTATAGGCATAGGTCTTTCTGATTCTTCCCGATCCGGTAGCGTTATGATATATTACACAGTACGCCTATTTTACAATATTCATTGAAGTGTATATCAGTACAAGTAAGTCTATTATTGATCCTTTGTATCTTACATTTAATCGTTTACTCAAACCTTTTCAGAGTGTTAATCGTTACTATTATATCAAATAACTTTACTGCAACTATGATTATATTTTACCAATTCATTTGTTAGGTAATTACGTTTATGTAAATTTATTTGCACACGCCTTCAAACAAAGGATTCTATGCCCAACTCTACTTGCAACTTATTTAATGCTATCATCAAATCTTGCCATGATTATCTGACAACACTAAAATCAACAAGTTACATATATATAAAAAGCCTAGTAAATCATGTTATTCCTCATACGTTAACTTTTGCTCAACACTATGGAATCAAGTTCCAATAGAATTTAGAATTCCACCTCCATTGATAATTTTGTGCTCAAATATAATTATTTTTTACTGGATAGCTGCTGGTAATAAGACAATAAATATAGTAAATTTCTTAGTGGTCTGCCAGTAGTTTAATTGGTTTCTTTTTGCACTATTATATTATGGCCATGGTCAGCTAGATAGGGCATTTTGTTCTCCCTGATGACACCACACACTAACTATTGTGTCGTTTCTTTCTAAATCGCTATATTTATATATGCACACTTTGTCATTGATACTGTGTATTGATGTCATGTCTGTATCATGTTAAATCACTGTATTAAGCATAATACATATATACATGTATTTCTAAATCACTTTAATGTAGGCTATGACTTCAATAATTACTAAAGAACTATCACTGTCAGTATCAAATATGATCTCTCAAAGGTCGAGACCTGTAGTGTAGGCAAAAAGTACTGTTTTGTCTATACATTCCATTCTGCGTATATGATAAAATTCAAGGCTAGCAGAGGTCTCTCCACATCGGTTCCGGCATATGGAAGGCCACTCATTGTTCAAAGAGCTTCTGAGACTTAGTTAAGAGTGCACAATATAAAGTTAAACACTGGTCTGGCCTATGGTCGTAATGGATTGAAAGTGAGACTGGTGACCTTGCCGCTAGATTAATCACAATTGTCACCTGTGTATTGAAAGTTCTTAAAGCGGGACCAGCTCCACATTGGAAGTCAGTATTGACTAGGTTGTACAATGGTAGCTTTACCTTGAAAAAATGTTTGTTAATTGATTGATTGATTCCCGATTACCATGAAATATAAATGACTTTGATGATGACTTTTAAATTTTAGCATACAAATTGCAAATAAATTGTATAAGTTTATTACATACCTTAAGGAAACTTTCAGAATCCGTTACCAATCAGAGAATACCAGGGTCGTAAGCTTAACCTGTTTCAATGTGGCCGATGTCGAATATGTAGCTGCTTTATGGTAAAAATTTAGCTCAAATTTAATAATTTGTCTACTGTATATACTGTGTATCTTAAAGTCCTACGTATTCGTTATTGAAAAAACAATATAGCAATTTTAAATATTCGAAATTTTAACAAAACTACATAAAGTTACTTAGTTTTAAATATGTTATATTGTTGCGGAAAGGCTGTTCACAAATCGAGTGCAATGAACCGGCGAGGAATTTGAGAATATTTATGAAACTTGAACTTGGATCTCAGTCTCTGAACATCGTATTGTACAAGAGCTCAGGTGAAACAATAATCTAATTATGAACAACAATAACATTTATAAACTTCTGTGTCTGTAAACCTTTTATTGCATCTGAATTAACAGTAGCATACATTGAATCTACTATTTCTTAGAATAAATAATGTAAGCAAATGTACGATTAATCAGTAGTTGTAAGGTAGAATCCCAAAGCATCCCTGTAAACATGTGGGTATGCGATAATGTGAAATCAAATATATATATATGTATAAAA
This sequence comes from Enchytraeus norvegicus, assembly GCA_034695365.1. Taxonomy (NCBI): domain Eukaryota; kingdom Metazoa; phylum Annelida; class Clitellata; order Enchytraeida; family Enchytraeidae; genus Enchytraeus; species Enchytraeus norvegicus. Next base: position 11,881 of record JAQFZF010001475.1, on the reverse strand, counting down.
GGAAAGTTTATTGCAAATCATATTCTAAAAAAGACAAAATTTATTTTGTCAATAATAATGTTTGTAAAGTTATTCATCTATATGGGAGGGAGTGGGCTACTATTTATGCCTAGTATTAGTGTATTAATGAATCTAGTTACAGCCTTCAGCAAGCTGCTATACAGTCCATGTCTTAGAACAGCAGCTTCCGTACACAGTGGTGGCTCTAGTAATTTTTATTGTGGGGGTGAAATTAAATTTTTACATACATTTTTTGGAGGGGCAGTTTAAATCGAGACTCATTGAGGAGAGGGCAAGGGTCCAAAATAGGGTCTTTGTATGGGTCAAATTATAACAATTTTCAAATCGAGGAGGTCAGGGGTGGTCTAATACCCCACCTCATAAATCCGGGGCTGGATGTTTATTAGCTTCAAGGTCGACGGATTCGTACTGCAGCCGAACGGTCACTCAAATCCTATTGTCTGTCCATGCTCATAATTATAATTCTGTTGTTATGCGACAATTTCTTAGTATATATCTGTACTTTAACTTACAGACATATTCTATTTGGTCTTACACAAAAGGTGTTCGCCTTAAGAGGGTGGAAGGTAGAGGTAATGACAAACTGGAACATCAGATAAGAATGATTGAAATAAGAGTTATTTTGCACAAAATAGGAATAGTTTTAATAGTGGAAAAGATATTTCCTTACCTAAACCGTATGTGTGTTGGAGAATCTTCCTGTAGGCAATTTATAGACATTAACGGCTAGAAGGGTCATACAGATTTCAGATATGCAACGAATGCGGAACAGGGGGGGGGGGGGAGAGGGGGTTGCGGTGGGGTGTACGATGTTGTGCGGACAACTTTTGTTTATGACTCCCCTTGAAGTTAACACAATATTGCCATGCAGTGCACACTATCGGACAAGAGATGTACTTACTAATAGAGATCTTGAAGTAAGACGAATGTATTATATTCGCAGCCATGTCAATTTATGTATCCAATGCATTGCTACATGGCAGCTCCAATGCACACATTTCTACAGAGTCTGCAATCTCGTTCGTCAATTAACATACCATCGCATAACCCCCACGACCAAGTCCCTTCGAGTGAGGAACCGGACGTTAAAATCCTCATTGTATTATATTGTATCGTATGACGTAACGAGTAGATTCTATCGCAAAGTTTTTCTTCAGCACACATAAAACGACGCTTTTGTTCGAGGAAATAATATTTGCCAGCAGATATCTTAATTCAATAGCAGTTTGGCTAGCGAGGGGTGCACTAAAACAGACGACTAAAGGTTCTAGTCTCGGCGGAGTTAATTATCTCTCTTTGAGAAATGATTCAGATACATATTCTATAGATACATATATCTACTCTATAATTTGATTGAAGCGTTACGGATGTAGAATTCACAAGGAAATAGAAATGACGGGTGAGAGTAAAACCATCGCGGAAGAATCAACAAATAGACCAGCAATAATGGGTAGCTGGTGCCCCCTCACAATTAAAGATTCTCTATCAGAATTTTATTTGATGGCGCTCCCTGGCGAAAGAGAATAGGCTTAATAGTCAACAGAACAGTTGCTGCGAATTATATTAGATTCCGTGAAATCATTCACGGGCTAAATACTAGACTGAAATTAGTCAGACTGAACTAACAGCTTTGCATTGAATATAGACTCGTCGTCAATTTAGCGCCGGTTCCTCGCTCGAAGGAGACGAGAGATGTATGCATCAATAGGAGACGACGGACGAAGGCACTAAAGCTTACAAAAACAACGGGAAACCACTTCACCAGTAACGGTTCATTTTGCGCTGCTATGGCATTTTGCGTAAGGAGCCGCTTTATACAATCCCAATTGTTGGATTTGACTTCCCGTTTCTAAAGTAATGAACTAATATAAAGCAGATTTAGTACAGAATTATTTTACTCGTACAGTTAATTTCACAACAAGTTCAAACAAATCCCACATGTAAATAGTTCGTGCTCATATCTTGTTCTCCCTACTTCATCTATCAACTCTCCAGTCAACTGTTACCTGGTTACCTGGTGCTTACAAATCGTAATTCGACCTTTGCTAACCGTGCTCACATAAAACCTCCACCTTCCCCTATAATCAGTCCTAGTCTAATCAAATCTTCTAACTTCTTCGCGGTTAAAACTAGAACTCCATCCAACCACCTTATTCTTGGTCTTCCTTTTCTCCTAGTTCCTTCTCCCATTCCAAAAATAATTGATTTATCTAGTCCATTATCGCTCAACTGTAGGGATTGATTCGTCACCAGCAAAATGACAAATTGTGCTACTGATATAAAGGTCCGATTAATGCGATGGAATCAATTTGATTGTGATTCGTCCCTGAAATTGCCGTCGAGTTGAATACTCATAGTATTTTATTGATTTATAAATTGTTAGTCATCTCTCAGCCAAAGCAAGAAATCGTGGGAGCAGAAATCGTGCCTGGATCATCCATTAAACTGAGAAAGAACTCGTATATTTACTGCATATTGCATCAAATCAGCAGTAAATATTGTGCGTGTATTGTCGGGTTCTTTCACTATTTGAGTGTCACACCGACGTGAACATCGATCAAACTATCTCACAAGTATCTCATAATTGCTATGATGTGCCACAAGTGCATGCATTATGTAATAACCCCGCACACTATACCCCATCTGTGCCGCTTTTTGATGCGTGGGAGTCGAGTTTTGTAACTCAAGAATCGTGTTAAAAGATGGTATAAAAAACCCAATAGTCATGCCATCACACATACAATTTAATATTTAAAATAATAATAACAGCGCGCAGTTGAATATAAGAGAAGATATAGACTGCTGTATAGGCTTGAATCTATTCTTAGTGTAGGCCTTTGCTACAGGAACAAACCAAGGCTACCAAGCCCTCCATCCTTTCGTGGGTCGGTTAAATGGAATCAATTAGCACGTAGTGGGTGACGACTACATCGGAAGATTGCAAAGGTAACCACAGGTCTTGCGTTATCCAATAATCAAATTGGATCGTATAAAGTGGGGCTGACGACCTCACCGTCAAATTAGTGACGGTGAGGTCGTATATACTTTTATATGTGTGCTGCAATCGCTCAGAATCGGGATCAGCTCTGAGCCTACGTTGGATAACTAATACGGCACACCATCTTTACCTTTATTGGTCCTACTTTTCTTGCTGTCTGACGAGAAACACCGGTTTTGTTTCTTAATTCTGTTAATTTGTGCAGTTGTAATAAAAATCATAAAATGCAGGCTACTCGGCAGCTGTTAGCATGAATCGAGATTGAAGCAGCTGGCTGAAGCCTGCATCAGGTCATCGTCTCAGCTGAGTATTGAACTGAAGTTCTCTGATTTCACAACAGAAGGTGTTCTTAACGTTGTAAAAGTAGGCTAAAGTTACTTTTAAGGTCATGATGATTATCATTGTCACAAGAGTTCGGATCCGGCTGAGACTCAAATACTGCTGTGTGTGTATGAGATGCGAATATAACTGAAATATAACAATCAATAAATCAGGCAGGTATGCTGCCGACTTGGCCATTCAACCGAGACTGTAGTTACTGAATACTTTTATTAGATAATAAACTAAAAATTCATAACTTTAATGTTCGTATTGCTATGATGCTAGGCTTCTACATGTAAGTAGGCCTAGCTACTTACTATATGATCTACTATTCACAACAAAATTCACGGCGGTTTAAAACAATCACATAATTAAATAAGGAAAAAATAGGAACTAACGAAATAATAAAGTAAAAGAAAAATAATCTATACCAACATTATTCACATAAGAGTTCATTGACGGTAGTAATGCGCTATAGGCCTGTGTAGCGTAGGCCTGCAATATTACCTACAGTATATATACATGTATATTGCAATGCGATGTATTTAGGTATATAATGCAAATGTATTGGTTGTATTACCACGAACGATCCTTAAGCCAATAAATTTTATTTCATAATAAAACAAGCCACCCCAGGCCGACTATGATAATAATTACTTACTTATAGTTTACAAAGATGTTATTCGCAGGCCCGAAAATATCTTTCTTATAGCCAGGACATAATTCTGACATAGCTCCTGGTGTATGATTTAATATAACGTTGCGATGCATGCGAGTAGACATGATAGGCCATCATGCGTGAACAAGCCTGAGATTCATAAATACGACGTTCTTATTTATTATTCTTTCATTTCAAGTAAATCATAATTCTTGAATGTTTTTGTGCGAAAGTTTCTTTATGATATTCTTATCCAAGGCGCAGAGAATATCGCGCTTATTTAAGTTAAACTAACATGTATAGTAAGCATATTTATTTGTATTCTGTGAAGAAGTGTAGGTCTAATGTTGTTAACCTTAACAAAATGAACATTTATCAATGTACACTGTTTAGTGTCTTATCAGATTTTGTCATGAATTAATAAAATAAGTTTATATTTGTAATTAACCATAAAAGACAATTACAGAGGAAGCACGCCTATTATAGCCTCTCTCTCTCTCTCTCTCTCTCTCTCTTTCTCTCTCTCTCTCTATTTAGTGCGCTGCTTAACAGCAGGTCCATGATGGCGGCATACAACTGCAGAGTTTGTGTATTTGTTTTCTGAGGGGTCTCCCTTATATATGGTCTATTCTTATATATTTGCCGAATCCAACACGGCAATCAAAGGCTAAAGCCGAATTTAACGTCAGTTTCGAGACCATGAGGCTACATCAGTGACCATATTATGCAGAATGTCAAAGTTGAGTTTAAATTAACAATAGACTTTTAATGGACAATAGTGTGTTAGTGTCAGGCAACCATATTTTGCTTTAACTACAGGTGCACCGTGCAATAGCCGTAACCGTTGGACCTTGCAGCTAGGAACAATGAGAACTATCAAGACGGAGGTTGCGCCTACTATCTTAACCCTTTCAGGCCGAATGATTCATTCCTATGTTCAGGCGTAATGATTTTCAGGCCTAATGATGTTCAGGCCTTGTTCATGTTCAGGCCTAATGATTAATAGAGCATTTAACACAGCTTTACTACCGTAACATTAGACAACATAATTATGTAGGCTACGTTTGGTAGGCTTAAGAAAACACAAATAATATTTTAATCACTGATTCAATTACATACATACTTTCCACATATTCTATATATGCACTATGACACTATGCTAAAGATCTGTCAGTAGGTCTACAATGTCATGTCCGTGGCTCATTGCTTAAAAGCGTCGTTCAGTTTGTGTCGATTTTTTCTCAGTGAGTCTGGGCGTGAGTCGATCACATAGTAAAATCTCGGATGTGCAATGGACCATCCAAGCTATCCAATCCTTCGTGGGTCGGTTAATTACTAACAACTAATTCGTGTACTGCTTCGTGGGTGACTGCTATACAAGTTTGTGAAGGTAAGCACAAGTGTGGATCACTCTCGATCGTATTGGATCAAAAGTAGGCATGGCGACATGGCAGCCAAGTAGTGACTCTTATTTATTGAAATCAATTCTAAACGGGATCATAATCCATCCTATTTGTTCGTTCTGACTTTTGCAAATAATTGCTTAAATACTATAAAGAAGCAGCCTTAGCATCATAGACTATCACTTAGTCCATATTTAATCGCGTAGTGCGAAAAACAATGCTTGACATTGTCCTATTTATTTATCTGATCCAATATATCAATAACTGTGGCTTTTGATAGATGACTTTAAAAGAAAAATACGATGTTAAATAATTTAAATTCTCTAAATTACTTTTGATAGCGGGATTATAAGTGATTATTTGTCGCTGCTCGGCCGTGCGTAACTGTGTGTGGCGATGTCACGGATCTCGTGTAGAAAAGTCCTTGACGGCATTGTTTGAAGCAGGTGTTGTTTTATTAGAACGTGTTTTCGGCAGCGCTAATTGTTGTTCGTGTAATAAGCTGTTTGTGTAGAAAGTTAATCAATTGTAAATCAGAATTGTGAAAGTTACTTTGAATTGTTTGCATAGTGAGTTAATCAATTGTAAATGAGAAAAATACAAGTAACAGCCAAATAAAAGTTAAACGTTAATCTGATATAAAGACTAATTTTTTTAATGTAATATTTTAATTCATGTAGCTTTCATTATCATTCTCAGAAATCGGACAAATCGAGTAGATACGGCTAAGTAAAATTTCCTGTTGATGCAAAAAGTTATTTAAAAAGCTATCTATAAAGTTAATTATCTATTTCCTTCTCTAAAAAGGCTAAAATCCTGCTCAGGGTCAATGTTGCCTCGCGGGGCACCATCAGCAACGGGAGAAGTGTGGTCATATAATTTCCTTTCGATTTAAATATGAAATGAATACATTTTAATCCTAACTTGCAGTTTTCTGTTACGCTGATAGTTAATAAGATATGAGATATCAGTAGGCCTAAAAGAAAAAGTCAAACTAATCCGCGTTATAGTTTAACTAACTTTAAATAATACTGGTTCAGGAAGTCAACGATGATTGACTTGTAACATCTGTCTTAATATTACATTGAATATATGCCCACAATATGTTCACAATATGCTCACAATATAAAGGCATGAAGCCGAAATTAACGTCAGTTTCATCTCTCGAAAGGGATATCAGTGACGGGCGAGCCTCGGATTCGAACCCCGCACATACTGATCCCTAGCCGGAATCCTTACCGATGTAGCTACTGGCTCCTGCCACAATATGCTCACAATATGATATGCCCACTAATACAATTATGCCCACCATACGCCAATTGATTTAAGTTGTAAAGATGAAATGCTATCGTTTGATAGGTATTTCAGAAAAATGCCCACCATACAATATTTTGGTATAATCTATTTCTGCTCAAATCTCTCACTAGAAGGCATGCTGTTTACATGACATTGTAGGCAATGTCGGCTACGCATTCGCAACCGCACTCCAACAGGCATTGGAATGTTCACTATTCATGTATAAATGTGTAGCTAAATCTCTAATTGAGTCTTTGATCTCGGTACATGTAAGTAGTCGGCTATTTCATATGACATTGTAAATAGCTTTAGCACGGTTCAGATATCTTTTCAAAATTCAAAGTTCTCTACTTGAGTTTAGGCTTCATGGTCTAGTTATTCACTGGTTGTGTCCTCAGGCGTCGAAACTGGTGACAAATTTGACATCCGGCATATGATTTACATTTTTTATCAAACCCCAGTACAAGTAGTCGAGTACATCACTGCATTGGTTTCAATTCGCCGCTCGGATTATTTTATGGGACTCAGAATATTTAATAGAATGAAATTAGCCATATCCGAACTAAATTATATTTTAATCGTATACTTGTAACGAATTAGATAAATTTATCGCTATAGATAAGTAGTAGTAAACTAGTTTTAAGTTAATAACGTTATTAGACCATGAAGGGAGAGAATAAAAACTGGTAATCCTGCATGGTCAATTTCACCGCAGCAAAGTAACGAGAACATACATGTAACTTCTGACTGAAAAATCGTTTACAGTAGGCCTACTAGTGTTACAGTAGAATATAGTCTCCATAAGTCTAGTGACAAGTATCTGTAGAAGAAAATGTAACACAATTATGGTATTAACAGGTATTCAGCGTATGCATACCTTCGATTTCAATTAAGATTTCACGATATATTCAGATTATACATGTACATGGCATACGTTCCTAACGTATTTGTAAACAGTGGCGTTTTCAGTAAAGGATAAAAGTCACCTGTGTGCTGTATCGCCTAGTTGAAGATAAGCTCCTTTGTCTAACACTATGTTCTGAGTATAACAAATTAGGCCTACTTTAACTTTAACAGTATTTTGGTTCCTCAACTACAATATCGATACATCAGATACCGCTGGTTCTCATATCATAATTGAATACTTTAGCGAGGGTTTAGAATGCTCAGCATTTGAATAAAAGACAAGTTTTGCGGTGTAAGTTATGATCACCCTTCATAAAAATTCTAATATGCTTTGACGGCAGTGCAGCAATGCGGGCTTAGCGATGTAAACATAGTACATACCTTGACGTACTCTGCTCAACATACCATGGCATTCTATTGAAGATTTAGTTGTTGTAAGGCATGATAGGATTAAAGTAGACTATTACAAATAATTACACCAATAATACACATCGTTTACATCGTATGAGTGTAATAATGTAATAGGTTTATAATTATGTTAATAAATATTATAATTATGTATAATTATATAATAAACTCTGTCTATTTTATGTATGTTTTCAACTAAGTCTTATAATGAATATATTCAAGGCCACTAGGCTTCTTACATAATATTCGCGTGCTTAGTATTAGCCTACTATGAATAGCACAGTTAACAATGAAGCTAGATCACGTTTGAGAAAGACAGCTGATGTTGAGAAGTACAAATAAAAGTTGGATAAAAGTCAGAGGACATAATTATTTTCAGAGAAGAGGGTCATGTCGGAAATAATCTTTGAAGAATAAAAGAAACGAGAGGACGATCGAGACTAGGAATGAATAATAATTAGTGGATTACACTTGGATGTGAAAAGAAACTTACGATCAACCCACGATCGAGAGAGAGAACTGTAAAAGTCATTTATCAAACATTAGGAATTTCACTGAGAAGGAGAGTGTTTGCTATTTGATACTTAGATACTTAATAGTAGCCTGCTGAAGGCTGCTATAAGATGAAAGACACTGAAATATTAACACCATATTCCTCACTTTAGAGCCACTACGCCTGTCACTTAATCTAGCCACTTATAAATGTCCAGATTGGCCTTTTGGCAGCTTTTAAATTGGACAAAATGGTTGTTAGAATGTACAATAAGGTCTAATCATAAGCAGGTCTTGCGATGGTAAGAACAACTCATGTAGCATATAACAACGTATGCAGAAATACCTGAATATTGTATATACTTTCCAGTTTGTATGTATCATAATAGCCTGCATAGCACATTTCGAACTGGCTTATTAGCTGTAACGGCTCCAAGCCGTAGTTAACTGGACAGCTATTGTTTGCGGAAGTTTAAATTTTGGACAAATCTGACTTCGGAGCAAAATATAAAACTGGCTCCAATGCAGTGTCCGATATATTTATTTGTAGTACTTCTGATATCAGGAGGATTACACCATGCTTCAGCACAAACCTGTAAGTTAAACTCTATTTACTTCTAAGTCTAACGTCAGTTACAGCATCAATTAGAATAATGTTGCAAGAACTAGCAACTAACAATAATACCATTGCGTATTATAAGTCACAAAAACGCTTTTAACAGTGAAAGGTAGAGTAACCTATTCTACCATATGCCACAAGTGATGTGGCATATGGTAGTCTCTCTGATAATCTGGAATTTGAGTGACTAAAGAGTCACGTACGCAGAGGTCATGGCGCTGACCACTCTGCCCTTCTCCGCCGACGGGGATTTAGTGGAGCGGTTAGCGTGTCTGCTTCAGGATCGAGTGATCGCTGAAGGAGTGGGAACGATTCCCGGCTCAGTCGACAAATATCCCCTGCACCCTAGGGTACGGGTGCGTATCGGTGCCTGGAAGGTGGAAGGTTAATCGTTTACCTGCGCTGGCTGCAATGCTGCATTGCCGCACCCGACAGTGCATTGCATTGATCGAAAGCAAAGGTACGATTAATCATGGAATTGAAGAAAATTAAACACAAAAACAGCAACTAAAAAATGAGACTAGTAGCCTATGTGCGTCTGTCACGTGTAAATATATACGGAAATAATAAAAAACCTGCGCATATGAGTTAGTCGCCTCTTGCGACACGTGCAGTCCTCGGTTGGTCTAAATTCTAAAGTTTTCCGGAACCAACGCAGGATGTCATATTAAGTTATATTATTATTATGATTCAATCACGACCATTAAATATATTCATTTATCATACTGCATTCTAATTTATGGCTTGTTTCATATTATTTTTAGTGTAGCCTACCAATAGAATCTATATCAAATAGTTCATGTTAAACTTTCTTCTCTAGTTATAATAGGACGAGATAGAACTTTTTGCTATATCAATCTATTCAGCTAATTATTTGAATATCGACGAATCCTATCATGTTCCGCATACCGCTAGTAGTAAAAATAGCTTCATAAATAACTACAATTCATTATCATCGAGCGCATTATTAGGCATACTTTTCTTGTCTATAGAGCCTATAGCGTGTTGTTTGTAACAATGTGCCACTCTCATTAGTTTCAGTTTAACAGTGGGAGACCAGGGGTAGGCCATTAGTATATTAATAGATCTAACATTTTACTGTTATTATTTATTTTATTATTTCTATATAAAATAAATGCCCTGGGTAGTATTGACCCTGGAATAAAAAACAATACAAAATAAATTTTATTGCGTTAAGAAAAAAATATAGATTAAAAGCATTTAATATAAATCTCTTTCTTCTTTCTACGTATAAATAATAATAATAATAAATAAATTAATGATTCAATTAATTCACATACTTATTAATTTGTGATTCAGTTGTGGAGTGCTGCGATCTGAACCTACTGGACGCCACACATCAGATTGCCGTGGAGACTGACAGGATACTCCAGATAGGAACATTCCAGGCGGCCAGGATTCGACTCTGCACCACTGATCCCGTCATGATCCAGATCTGGACTCGATCCAGTGCCTCTCAGTTCACACTCAAGTGGCAATACCTCCTCACTCCAACCGATCAACAGGCTACTGAAGTCTACACTTTGGTATGATATACCTTTTATTTAATTTTTCATAAGTTTGCTCAAATTTCCTTTTGTTCTTTGAATTTTGGTGGAATATGACCGACGATTCAGTACCATTACATCAAGCAAGTCAATAGTAGGCCTAAATATAATACAATACAGAGAGGATTTAACGTCCGGTTAATCACCCGATGGCGATGTCAGGGAAGTAATAATAGGAAATGGTTTTAACCATAGATTAATTAAGGAAAGATAAATAAATCGCTATGATGACTGGGCGAAAAATAAGTTACTTGTGGCCATTGTTATTTTGCTTCCGGTTTGCATATTGTTTAGAATTTACACATAGTTACAATGGGTAAAGATATCAACATCCGGTTTGATGTTTGTTGCCGTGGAATCAGCTGATCGTTCTTGTTCTTGATTCTTCTGTCCTATTTATTATCCCATGGTTTTAACTGTCTATTTCAATAAACAGTTTGAACTATCAAATTCATTGATGAAGACAACTTCAATAATTAAATAAATCGATGCCATCAGAGAATCTAAGCCTAAAGCGCACGTTTCTATGATGAAAAAACGAGGGTTCAGAGTTGATTTCTCGTTGTTTTCTTCAATGTTTGTGTCATCGTCTACGAGTCCGTAGACCTTCTCAAGTGTCCCGGATTCAACATGGAAATCAAAATCATTAATTTAAGTGGAATAAATCATAATGAATGAATCAATCAATCAATTAATCAATTATTCTGAGATTGGTAAATTAGTAGGCCTAAAGAAAAATCAAGAATGATAATAGCAATAAAAAATCTGCAGTAGCCTCAATGGTTGACAAATGCAAAATATTTATTCTATTATTTCATTTCTCTCACAAAATATACTGTAGCTTGAATCATCAAAGCATTATTGTAGTAAAAGCACGAATGTAAAAGATGGGATTACCTTAGACTATGATATTTAACCATGGGTTTAACAAGTCGTATGTGAAACTCAACAAAATAGAAATTACACTGTGTCTCACAGCTAGTGAATGGAATGTGGAGCAATTCGTAATACAATATAAACTATTAATACACAATGCAATACGCAATACACAATATAAACTATTAATACACAATGCAATATGTAATACACAATATAAACTATTAATACACAGTGAAATACGTAATACACAATATAAACTATTAATACACAATGCAATACGTAATACACAATATAAACTATTAATACACAATG
>JAQFZF010001474.1:0-14026 GCA_034695365.1 Enchytraeus norvegicus | reverse complement strand
AGCAGCTGGGCGACGATTCAATTCGTTCTTAATTGAATCGCTTTTATAAAACCCACCGGGCTCCTTACACCCAGGGTAAAAAAAATAATAAAATAATAATAAATAATAAATAATAAAAATAAATAATAATAAATAATAATAACTATCTACAGCTGTATACTTCCATTTATTTATCCAAACTAATTTTAACATATAATAGTACATATTTTAACTTCTTTGTAGCCCAGGGTTGCTTACCGCCTAGAGCATTCTCTCCTAAAAAATTACCAATATTAACTTTCATTTCTTCATCCACAGATGACATCAAGGATGTCACATAACAAAACAGAGAAGACAGAGTTACAGATATAGAGAGAGAAACAAACAAACGGAGAGGCAAACAAACCCTAGCATTTCCTGTGCCCTTGTTTAATTGAAAGAATCAAATGAGAGAGTGAGATAGACAGAGGCGGAGAGACAAACAAACCCTCATGGTAGCATGATTCAGCATTTCCTGCCATGCTGAATCAAAAGCTAATTTCTCTCCGCCCTCAGTCGTCAGCTGTTGCTCAGCCAGAGTTACCGTTTCTTTAGCCGCTCTGTAGACACCGTTGGCCCGCTGGTACTGTATCGCTGACTTCTGTGCCTCAATCTGAGCCTGAAAGCAAGGGAAAACTATTTAAATGTCATACATAGTATAATAAGTACATGCATTCAAAATCACTAACTTTTGTGACTCAATCTGAGCTCGAGAGCAAGGGCAAACTATTTAAATGTCATACAAACATTCAAAATCACTAACTTCTGTGACTCAATCTGAGCCTGAAAACAAGCAGTAGTGGCAACAGTATACGTGCTATACACGAGATGTAACATTCAATATACGCTATAACTGATTATCAACATTGATAGCCAGCCCTGATTGGTTCTAACTAACCCTATGACATCAATTGATCTTAGCTTAGACCACCTGGAGCATATAGAACAAACAGACGATGGTTATAGAACAAAGACTTGATTGACATCAATAATGAGCAATTCTAAACCTATCAGTGGTCTTATTCAAGCCTTGTTGTCGTTTAATGTTAAATAGAGGCTGCTGGGAGTACTTGAATTATAATAGGAAATGTACTAGAAATGGCTTGGGTTTTTCCTTTAAAATGTAAAAATGTCAATATTTATAGGGCTTTGCCATTTTCTGGAATAGCCGATCTATTGTAATATATTATAAGAATCCACTTCTGGGTTCTCTTTGTCAAATTCGTTAATAACGATGGCTTAAATGGAGATTTAGTTGCATCAATTGGCTTTTTTCCCTTCAATCTCTTCAATGCTAATTGAGATGATTCTAACAGCCGTACAATTTTTAGAGGGCGTGGTTTATAATATGTCAACATTCTAGTTACACTTGGTCTATACTGTATAGCACACTGTATGAGAGAGCCAGCGCTGTTCTTTCTATGCTCACCGTTCCTACAACATGATCATTCACCTGCCTGTGCAAATAACTAGTGTCACTATACCGGTAAAGTCTGTGCTGAGTTGCAGCAGTTTATAATTTATGCCAATTATAGTACCGTGGTACTATTTAAGCGTGTTAACGTCTTTTTCATTAGCGGATGATGTCGGGGAGGGGAGGGGCGTTATTGTAATACATTTCACTTAAAGTTCTTTAACGCATTGTGCAATATCACAAAATAACACATCATTTGTAACATATTGTGCAATATCACAAAATAACACATCATTTGTAACACATTGTGCAATATCACAAAATAACACATAATTTGTAACACATTGTGCAATATCACAAAATAACATGATTTGTACAGACCGAATGCGTGCTCAATACACATTGTGCTCATATTATGGATGCGATTTTGATGAAACACTATATATTCATCTTTCAAGAATTGTAGGAATTCGGCGAATGCTATTAAATCCTTCATGAGTATTCAAATATTAGTCCAATCTAATCTTGTGATCAAATTAGGAATAAGCTTATATCGAGTATATATTCGACACTTTACTAGTCCATCTTGACACAAGACCATTGCTTCGCTTGGTTGACTAATCTATCACCGCTGCCAATACACTGGGCAATGCGCGTATCTTACTATATATCTGTTTATTGTGCAACTTGAGGTCATTGGCCTGGCACGGTTATTGGGTAGACTTTTTATTACACCTGAGGTCGTTGATCCAGTGGTTTTTGTACTGAATATTTTACATCTATCAGTCACTGGCCCCGATTTCTCACAGTCTTTACAGAATTATGAATTACAGAGTTCGTCAACCTTTTAGCCTGATTGAGCAAGGAGTATTGTCCAATGGTTATTAGAGTAGCCTAGTAAGTGAAGCCTCTCTATGATTTACAGGATTATTTTTGTACAATATTGTAGGCTACATAATTTATACACTATGTGTTACTGTTAACTATCGCAATGATCTCATCATGAATGTGCAATGAATTTCGGGCTGTCTCCGGAGATATGTAAGAGATGCAGTTCCTGTGGCAGAGGCTCTCTATAGCCTATATAGCGGTTCAGCGCTACAATGTCCTGATGCATGGAAGAATCTGAATCCTATAGGAGCTGATAGGACGAGGAAGGAGCCGTATAGAGTGGATGATGTGAAAGAGACTGTAATTGTGATGTCATGAAAATTTGTAGAGGACTCTTAGGACCTGCCGTGTGGCGGAGCACTCGGTATTTTAGGGTTCGTCCGTCACTGATGTAGCCGTTTGGCAGAGCACTCAATCGATAGAACCTCGTATCTGTCTGATTTGATCACACATATTTTGATGAAATAATTTGCGTTGTTTTGTTTTACGGAAGATATGAACGTGTTTTAATTACAAGCTTCTGTCACGCGATGTCACTGTACTATTTCTGATTTATAATCTCTGCCAATTATTTAGTAAATAATGAAAAGGCCTTTGATTAAAGGCTTTATAAAGAACTTAACGCGTAATTGGATAAGGGAATTATTATATAGGACTAGTATTTGTAGCCCGTGAATGATTTCACGAAATCTAGTATAATTCGCAGTAACTGTTCTGTTGACTATTAAGCCAATTCTCTTTCGCCATTAAGCGCCATCAAATAAAATTCTGATAGAGAATCTTTAATTGCGAGAGGGCGCCAGCTACTCATTATTGTTGTCTATTTGTTGATGCATCCGCGATGGTTTTACTCTCACCCGTCATTTCTATTTCCTTGTGAATTCTACATCTGTAACGTTTCAAGCAAATTATAGAGTAGATAGTTTTACTGCACATGTTTATCACACGCGGTCACCGGTCTTGTATGGTTTTATCAAGATTTTAAATGACTGCACGTAGACCCGACGCAGAAGTTATGAAATCTGGTAGTTTTATAGAGAATACTTTATTAAATCTTTATAACTTATCTATCGATCACTGACTTTAAGTAGGCTACGTGACCAATGACTATTTTCACAATTCTGAGATATTCGATTTTGTTCTTGTGTTAATTTATCATCTACTTAGTTGCAGGCCTAAGATAACAGTTTATTCTTATTATTATATTGCTATTTATGTTTGCTATACCTGTTGATTGATATTGTGAATAATAAGTGGTTTCGGTTCAAACCACTTCAAGTCGTCAAACAAAGAGATAAATAAAGTAATGAATATATAATATTGCAAAAGAGTTCTCGGGAGGTTGAAGTATAAATCAGATTTTTACAACACTTGTAATGTAGGGTCATTAGCCGGTCAAGTTTATCTGTTTTAAATGTAAGACCACTATTTCTTGAATATTAACATGTATACATTTAGAGTTCTGTGACCTCTACATTTTAACTATATAAGTTTTATTATAATAATTATTCAGTTTGTCAACCTGTTGCCTGCCTTCACTAGAATTACCTTTCCTACATCTACTAGCAGAGATTATTAACCTGTTTCAGTTTTACTGCAAGTCTACAATTTCTTCAGCTAATATTAGAGTTCATAAACCTCTCACATGCTTTAATTGATTATAGATCAGAAGTTATGCAATGTTTACATGGTTTTTTAAACAAAAATATTTCAAGATTCAGTTTTCACGTAAATGCCTCGAGGTGTAATTCAGAGTGAGTGACCTCATGTCTTGTTCCAATGTCATTAATATAATGAAATAATGAAATTGTCAACGTTTTAACAATTATTCAACAAGCTCGATGACTTTCTCTGTTGCGAAATCCAGTAGGCCTGCCTATTGTTTTACCGGTGTAATGTTTCCCATTTGCCTCCGTGCAAGCTTGTTACAGGTGCCTGTAGTTTATGATAAGGCGTGTGTGTTTGTCTTTCTCATCATTGGCGTCTCTGACATCATCCACGAATAAGGAAAACGGGCGTTAAACCTCTATCATCATTGTATTATTGTATCAGAATACAGCGCCATTGGCCCAGTCAATGTTAAGCGTCTGAATCGGGTTCCACGTTACGAATCCCAGGTCTCACCCTTGACTGATGTACCCGTGGGGGCGCGAAACTGACGTCAAATTAGGCTGGAGCCTTTTTAAATGGACCCCTCTGAGACTCGAACCATTGACTTCCTGCTTCTTGGGACAAGTGTGTTAGTGACAATAGTATATAGTACGCATCCCTGACATCGCCTTCAGGTGTGGAACCTGACATTAAATCCTCATTGTATTGTATCATTGTATAATGTAATGGTGCCAGTGTGTGACAGCACAAGACTATGACAGCGCGACACACTAATACTGTGACCGCGCAGTGACCGCGCAGTGACAGAATTGATTATGTTGTGACACTATGCTTAATAATCTCACATGTTTTATATTGTGGCCTGACCTTGGTAGCAATATAAACAACACCAGTCAATGAACTAACCGTGTGTATCATGTGTTCATGACGTTATACACTCTATTGTTTACACTTAGATACATTTTACAAAGTCAGCTGTTTCTATATTTACATCATTAAATTAATTATGAGCGCATTAAAAAAAATTCTATATTGCAAATGCTTCTGTAGTTCTCTTTTTATTATTTAATTTTTATTTGTCTACTCTCGAATGCAAACTCTCTCCATCATTCAATGCCATTTTTATAGTTCTGTTTAATTATGGAATATAAGCGACCAATAGGTTGCGGCCATTGACAAGCTAGGCTGCTTTACTCTCCATTCTTCATTAATGGCAACATGACTTCCAAGGAACTTTATAATTTATATCGTTGGAGTATGGTTCGTCTCCGTGGCTCATTCGACTAGCGCGTCGGCCAGTTTGTGTCGAGTTTTTTCGAAGAGGTCCGGGTTTCGATTCCCGGTCAAGTCAATCAGTGAATAGAATATCGGATGTACAACGGGTCAATCAAGCCCTCAATCCCTTCATGGTTCGGATAATTATGAGCAATTAGGAACAAAATTGGTAGTTCGTAGTAGGTTACTACTTCTGAAGATTGCAAAGGTTACCACAGGCCTGGCGTATATGATCCAATTATCAAATTTGATTGTCTAGCGTGGGGCTGGTGACCTCACCGTCAGATTAATGACTATGTCACCTGTGCTCTGCGGTCACTCAGGGTCGGGATGCGTTCGGTGACGAATATGACACTCAACCTTTGTGTTTTTATGGATCTATAAGATATCTGGACATATATCAGGTGTCGACAGGTGGCTGTACAAAAACATGGAGTGAAATATAAATAATTTTTAAATGTCACATTCTGATTCTCTTGCGATTTGTCTGTATATACAATTCTTGGTATTGCATTGTATTTATTTACAGACATGATGCACACACATAGAAAGCCTAATATAGAATGTTTGTATAGGCCTACATGTTTTCTGAAGTCATTGGATTTTAATGTTAAATCAATAGAGCGTAAGGGGTCGGATCTGTAACAGATGGGGGAAAACTTGCAATGCAGTGTATGTATGCGTGTGTTTGCATGTATGTCTGTTCGCATGTTTGTACGTATGTTTGCTTGTGTGCTCATATTAAATTGCTCTCTACACTGTTTTCCACATTATTGCTCATTCCTGTTAAAAGATTCTTTATCGAAAATGTCATGTTTTCATAAGATGCAATGCTACTGACTCCTGCCACTGGCACGATCGGTTAGGTTTCCGGCTGTGGATCAGTATGTGCGGGGTTCGAATGAAACTGACGTTAAATTCGGCATTAGGCTTAGCCTTAGATGCATGTTTTAAAGAGATAGTAGTACTAGTTACCATTTTAGACCACTATTTTTTTACTGTTGAATTGAGCTCATATTGGTCATGATGCATTGTTGAGTTCAATCACGTCTTGTATAGCAGTCAGAACATAGGCCTATTGCTTCATAAGGTTTAATCAACAATATAGGTCGTTGCACTTGCAGCTAAGCTGAATTGCTGATACATACTTACAGTAGGTCTAGGAACAACCTGTTAGCTCTGGTTCAACTAGGTCGTTGAACTTTATGAGATCGGTTGTTGGACACATGAGGAAAGAAATCAATAATCGATTGATTTGTGTTGAAGTAACCCAAACGCATTGTTTCTGACAGGTCAACAACTCTTTGAGCACGGGGTATCGATAGATGAGTCACATGAGTCTTTGGACGCTCAAATTCCAGACTTGAGAGGCCCTGTCACATCGTGTGTGGCTTATGGTGGCCTAGACTGCTTTTTTCTTCACTGTTCCATAAAGCTCTTCTGAGACACCTAGTATATATATAGAGGCGCTATAAATGTCCTTTTTTATTGTATTGTATTGTATTGTATTGTTGTTCATGATCGTTTCGTTGTCAATATAACATGCAAGTTCCTGTTACACTTTGGGCATTTTTCTATTTTGTAGACGAAGAATTTGTAACATTTCTGAGATTGTGTAAGAATTTGTGGAATAGAATTGTATTTGTTAATTCTAGAATGTTGAGAGTAATCTCTTAGCTTGCTTCACAATAAGTGTAACCTCTGTTTAACTTTAAAACATTACTCCGACTCGATGGTCTATAATCCATATACTGGGCGCTTTGCGGAGTAAAGCTGCTATAAGCTTTGAACCAATATTTGTGACGGTAGTGTTCTATTGTGTTGAGCCGTCTTGAAGAACTTTAGCAATTGACTTTGCCTTTTCTGATCCTGCCTTATCTGATCTGATCTTTAACCTTTTTGTACTGTGTTGGAGCAACGGTATTGATTTATCCTGCTTAGCCATTGGTTACCGTATTTTGCTTCTACAAATATTCTACTTTTTTATTGGCCGATACTTATGAGGCATTTAATTTTGTAGTAATTCACTATTAATATGCGCTTAGTTATCAGAATTGTATCGAAGCTCTTCTTGGATGTAGAAGGCGACTTTTGATTGGACGTTACAATGCTGACGCACTGGTTGCCCCTAGCAACTGAGACTATTATTAATGCAATGCTCAAGGTCGCTGGTCGATATGTGTGTTAACCATTACTGTGTGTGTGTGTGTGTGTGTGGAATGCTCTGTTGAATAGTTGACAGCATTGCACTTATAGCAGCTTATACCAGAAGAGTCGTGTGACTAGAAACTGGTTTACCGGTATTCACAAAAGATCGACTAACACAGATATCGAACAAGGCAACGAGAAGCGAATTTGCCGACGGGCTCATGGCTCTTGGCTCATGAAATCCGTTAAATTCATTACAATACGTTATAAAATCCGCTCTCCCTTATTAATTTTTTTAAAGACGAATACGCTAGACCAGTTCTCTGGCCCCACAATCAGTTCTAGATGGGTTCATTGACTGCTGTAGACTATTATCGTGCCAACGCGTGCAGGGTGCGCCGGAGTCCTAGGTAATCTTTCTACTTTTGCAGCATTTTCAAAGTGTTTGTTACAGTTTGTCACGGTACAGTGAGCAGAGTGTAGGGGCGAGGCGGTGACTCAGTCTCACGAGACTGCTGTAGTCTGGTGCCAGTTTAATATACTATGAGCGTGTGTAAACAGCCATGTGGGATTTATAAAAAATTATTCATTAAGAATGGAATGAATAATTGATTGATTGATTGATTGATTGCTGCAGGTCTGCTGTCAGAGCGCCAATGCTCAGCTCGTAACGCTAGGCGGCACTATCGTAAACAGTCTGCTGAGAAAGCTGCTGCTGCTGCTTTACCCTCTATTTCTCCAGCCTCCCCTGCCCCTGCAGCCCTCAGCAAGCCACCACTGCAGATCATTCCTACAGATGGAGAGATGGAGTGTGCGTCAGGGCTGGGCGTGGGGTTGAACCCAGAACCTGTGGGTCAGGAGGAATGCTTGCTACCGTGTGGTCGTGGTCCTATGGAGAATGTGTTAGCTAAACTGTGTGATGAGCATAAAGCAGTCATCAGATGTCTAGTGGCTTATCAAGATAAATATGAGCTGCCTAGTGAGGCTGATCTAGCTAAACTATCTGTGAGTATAGTCAATCAATCAATCAATCAATCAATCAATCAATCAATCAATCAGTTATCAGATGTCTGGTGGCTTACCAAGATAAATCTGAGCTGCCTAGTGAGGCTGATCTAGCTAAACTATCTGTGAGTATACTGTATAATCAATCAATCAATAGATCAATCAATCAATCATTCGATGTCTGTTAGCTTATCGAACTACTCTCTGAGTTATAGTCAATCAATCAATCAGTCAGTCGATCAATCAATCAATGTTTTATGCTGTTAATCTCGCCAGATGGCGAGAAGCTAGCTGCTGGAGTAAGTCGCCGGAGCGTGTCTTGGTATATGTACGCTGCTTTACTCTCCATTGCTATGGCAATGGAGAGTAAAGCAACTTGATTGAAAAACTTGCAATTGACAGTACTTCGTGATGAAATTGACATACAAGTAAATTTGGTATAGGCCTATTCTATATTCTGGTATTACATGTCTTGCTTAAATAGTGCACACAGGCGACACAGTCCAGTATCTAATGCTGTAAATGTCAACTCTCTCGGTCGTGCTGTCTGGTAATCGAGTCCAATTGCCAATTGGAGCTGTCATCTATCGCCTTGTTGTTTCTCTTGTGCACTCTCTTTTAGTAGTGTATCTCTCTTAGTAGTGTATCGACCAATCTATGCACGTCTTGTTGAGACTATGCACATGAATTTCTTTTATTTAAATAGGTTTACTGTGTGCGGTGTGCAGTGTTTTTGTTTGAACAAATAAAAGAGAGAAAGAGAGAAGGGAGAAAGAGAGAGAGGAGATGAGAGAGAAATTAAGTTTGACCTCATCTTTAGTTTTCCTCTTTATTATTTAGATGAGGCCTAATATTTTAATGTCTAACACTAACAATTTTGAATGAAAAAGAAGCATCATCCAATTTAATGTACATTCAATTCTTTAGAGTGTCTTCCATTCATTGCTGGGTTATTAAATGACTGACTGACTGATTGACTGACTGACCGACCTATTGATTGATTGATTGATTGATGCAGGAGGTAAAGACAAACGAAGATGATGAGCCAGAGGACACCTCTGATGCTCTGTTCATGCACATGGTACAGATGACGCTACTAGTAACACGTCTAGTGATTAGCTTTGCTAAGAGTCTCCCAGGCTTTCTCTCTCTTGACAAGCTCGACCAGATCATCCTGCTCAAGGTGGGTGATACAATAGATCTAAGTACTAATATATACACTAGAAGGCTCAAGTAATAAGAATAATCCGTGCTCTCATGGCTACATGACATCACTCCGGATATTGATATGTGAAACTTAAAAGTATGAATAAAATGGCGTCATGGAATCTAAAAACATCATAACATTCATACAGAGTAATGTAATAAAGTGTTTAAATAAACAAATGAGGTCACTGTTTTTGTTCATTTTAAACATATTTCAAGTTACAAACATCAACATCCGGTTAGTACTAATGTAGCCATGAGACGCAGCTTATTAAATAATTGTTATAGTGTATATTATACAGCAGGAGTGCACAAACCGCGGGCCGTCTGCGGCCGCCGAGCCTTGCCGTGCGGCCCGCCAAAGCTGGCCTGAATTTTTTACTTGTGTCAGACATTTGTAGTGTCAATATAACAAATATTTCGGCAAATTAATAGTACTTATTTCGTGTTGGCTCTTATGTTTCGTCTAGGTTCTTTAATTTTATAATTGATCTAGCAAAATAACAAAGAAGAAATGTCATTTTTGACCCATTCCCGCAAAAAAGCTGGGGCCGCTTACGCATGTATGATGAATCCTATTATGTGTGGCCTGCGACCACTTCACCAAATTATATGCGGCCCTTCGGTTCATCGAGGTTGTGCACCACTGGTATACAGCATTAGTATTTCTATGGGTGATACAATATTTACATACAATACGTTTTATGGGTTAGAAAGCAACATGTTTACAAGTTTAGACCGATGTCCTTTATGTCGTCTTCAGATGATGAAACGGACGGTACATTCACATTAATTGATTGATGTCTAACTTAACCAAGTTTGCACTGTCTTAATTACTAATTACATGTATAAACAAAACTGCCGTAACTAAACAATTCTATATCCAATATTGTATCCAATAAAGTTTGGCTGAGTTTAGATTAGCCCTAATTCACATTTTCAAATTTATTAACAATTCTCTCACTTTTCTACTTTAATCAATATTTATTCATCAACTGGACGTGTTTGATAAGGGCCATTGATCTCACCATCTGCCGATCAATAACATACACTGTTAGTATTATTGATTGATTGTTTGATTGATTGATTGATGTAGGGTAGCGCCTCTGAGGTCATGATGCTGCGTACCTCACGCCGTTATGACCCACAGACAGACACTGTGGTGTTTGGTAACGGTCAACCCTTCACTGCCAATGCTATGGAGTTCGGTGGACTACAGGGTCACATTGACTCCATGTTTGAGTTTTCTCGTGGTATGAGCAAACTCATGCTGGATGACGTCGAGTACGCCCTGCTTACAGCTCTCACCATATTCTCTGGTTAGATTGCTTGTCCGTCTGTCTCTCTCTCTCTGTCTGTCTGTCTGTCCGTGTGTCTGTCTCTCTGTCTGTTTGCATGTCTGTATGTCTGCTTATTACTCTAACTATTTTCTCTCGTTAGCCTAAATGTCTGTCTGTTTATGTGTTTGTCTGTGTGTGTGTGTGTGTGTGTGTGACTGTCACAGTGTCTGCCTGTTTCCCTCGCTGTATTTCTGCTTACCGCTGTAAACATCTTCTCTAGTTAATTAAATCTCTGTCCGTCTGTGTGCTCGTCTGTCTGCGTGTCTCTCTGTCTCATGTCTACCTCACTTACAATTATCTTCTGTTAATTATATATATATATATATATTATATATGATTATATAAATGTTATTATTTATGGAGTTATTTTATGTCATGTTGACTCACCTATCAACGGTTATTGTTCACAGCATTCATTGACAAATTTATGTCGTGATACGATGATTAACAACGATGATTTATTTAGTAAATCATCATTGCTAATATAAAAGAATGATTGTTTTATTGATTAATTGATTGATTGATTGATTGATTGCAGTGCGCCCAGGCCTGAATGACTCACCAGCGGTGGAACAGATTCAGGACATCTACCTGGAGGTTCTGCTGGCGTACCTCACTCAGCGCCGCGCTGGTAACCGGTTATTTGTGCCACGGTTCCTCATCAAGCTGGTAGAGTTGAGGTCTCTTAGTGCCGAGCACGCTCTAGTGCTCAAGCAACTCGTGCTGGAGAGGAAGTCCTATCCACCACTGCTCAGAGAGTACTTTGACATCGCTGAGTAGACACATTCACCAGATGGCTCAACTATTTTGAAGTTAATCGCCAGATGGGAGAAGTTATGATTAAATAACGAGTAATTCACCTGATGGCTGGAGCTGTAAATAGAGTTACGTACACTGTCGCCATAATTACAGAGACTAACAGAGTTTCATACAGAATTTGGCTCACCAGATGGTGGTGCTGAAATAGATGACTGGAGATATAATCTAAATAAAATATGACTCGCCGGATGGCTGGAGATATAATAGTAAATTACTCACCAGATGGCTGAAGATATAATAATAAAGAATGACTTCCCAGATGACGGGAGATATTTAAAAAATAACAAATGACTCACCAGATGGCTGGAGATGTTAAAATTTTATTGCTAGATGGTAGGCGTTGTAATTTAAGCTTACTCATAAGATGTCACAAGCTGTAAATATAGAGATCCTCACGAGAAATATCTCCCCAGATGAATTGGTAATGGAGTTTATTGCAGAGATTGACTCGCCAGATGGCAGAAGCTTACAATAAGAATCGCGTACAGCAGTGGCCTGAGAATATAGAGCAATTATTCTATAGTCAGCTACTCACAAGATGGCTGGAGCTACACCTCGGATGGCTGAAAATGTTGGATATGTTAATCACCAGATGGCAGTTGTTAAAGTATTTCTTTTTTGTTAATCCAATCGCCAGATGGCGATAACAGTAGCGCTTTATCATCGTTGTGGACAATCTTTAATTTATGCGACCATATCACTGTATCGAGTTTTGCTGCAGTTGTTATTGCAGCTCGTTGAACAACTGATTGCCAGGCATTAGCAGGTATTTTACTGTCAACATTCACATTATTACTCGCTAGATAGCGGCTAGATGGCGATAAATATTGCGCTGCTATTATTTGAATAATTTTCTGTTGCCAGATGGGCTGAATTATAACTGCAGTTTGCCTTCGGTTGTTCTAATTTTAATGAAGATGAATGAATGTATAGTTTATCTTTCGTACTACTCTAATGATAACAGTGACGTCTTGTTGTTCAGTTTTGTCGAACTTTACTCGCCAGATGGAGTTGATATCTTGATTTCACTATATTTGGTGTTATTCGCCAGATGGCTATTATAATTGATTTGTTGTCTGTGGTTGTTGTTAATTCCAACACTTGGCTGGGCTTGTTATCATTTATGATGTAGAATAATTCTATTTATTTGGTTGTATTTAATAATGAAACTCTGATAGGCAGCAAAGACTATAATTTATAGTGATAGGAGGATTTTATTGATAGCGAGAAGCGATAGCTTAAAGTATTGAACAAATGACTATAAAGATGGGAAGTGCAATGTCATTTAAGTACAGAATCTGATATGAAAATTCTCTAGGTGGGGAGTTTTACTAAATAAGACAAGATGAAATATTTTAGTAAACATAGTTTTTGTCTAATTTTAAATTCTAAAGGTTAAAGTGCAACCTAGTTCTTTCTACCTTCTCAACTTCTTAAAAATAAATATTTCTTACTCACTTTACGCCGCCATATGAGACAGTAGTAATTGTAGAAATTGCAGTGCAGAAATATTTTTAGTGGTATAAAACACCTTTAAATGACACTGAAAATTGCATTGAATATTTATTGAATATAAGATCACAATATAATAATTAATACCATTATTTTGGTCTGTAGAAGTTATTCTTTTACAAAATGAAAAAAGGAGGTGCAAGAAGGAGGTGAAAAAGGAGGTACATGCAACAGTTTACAGTCTAATATTTACGCAAGTAAACATTGGAACTGTTACATGTGTGAAACGATATGTTTTGTATCCTTATTAACAAGTTATTACATTCTGAGAATTGTATAATATATATGTATATACAATGTACTGTGTATAGAAAGTTTGATTATATTGGGTTAACGTCGGTTACGTCAGCCAGGGCTGATGTCCGTGAGACAATTTGCTGCACATAGAATCGGTGGCCTTCTACTTGCAAGGCGAGTGTGCTACCATTATAACAACTATGTTGAGAGCAAAGAAAGTACATACAGTAAATGATTCAACTACTGGTAGTTACGATGCTGTACAGTGTATATATGGTTATCAACACGGACAATTTCATCATTAGTTATCAGATGTTGTTTTGTTATTGTGATTTCTCTGTATTGTGTTGTATTGTTACTATGTTTTCTAGCGGTGTGTATGGTAACCACTAACGGATTGTTTAACGTTCATTTCATTGATGACCAATGCTCCAGCAACATTGTAGTAGTAGCAGTATTTTATTAAGAACTCATGGCACACGCATAATGCTATCATAAACTAGAATACATACATAGCAAAACAATTACAAACAAAATACATACATCAGTC
>JAQFZF010001473.1:0-14027 GCA_034695365.1 Enchytraeus norvegicus | reverse complement strand
ACGTGACTGTTTTTATATGTACAGTGATTTTATCTCCATTGAGTGAAGGATGAAGAAATATTAAATAAATAAAATGTCCTAGGTGAATTGTTTTTCCATAAGTGTAAGAATTAAAATTAAATCAACAATATTTGGAATAAACGATACAAATATTAATTTTAATTCATATCGAACGTAACAACGAGGAGATTTACATTGACAATAACACAGAGCTACCGTCATCCATGCACAGCACACAGCGAAAACAATACAACAAGAGCTAATGAGATAATCAACTGACATAGTTAAATACACAGTGTATACATAATAAATGCATATATTTAAACATACAAGTTTAAACATACTGTAACAGTGCACATATCCGTCTTTGATAGTATCATTCGACGCGGAAGCAGACGTTAAACTTAGCTTTACAACTCCACATGCATACATGCATTTCTCTCGATGGTGCACTGTCATCTTGAAGGTTCACCATGCACAATTCAATTTGGAGTCTTCTATTACGCTAATGTACATTGACAAAGAAGTTATTTCCATCACACGGTCTCAGTACATAACTGACCAGCAGATTTACAAAGAGTTCCATGTGATTTGTTGCTCCATCGCTCTGGGTGAAGAAACCGACGCTTAACTCACTGTTAATGTAAATCAGTTTCGCACCTGGGAAACTACCTCAGTGACCACAGCTGAGACATCGGCTCAGCCAATAGCGCAATTGTAGCATTTATCTTACAGTTAGCACACACACTGAGACACACCGAACATAGGCCTAAGGTGCTGCCTACCCGTCAAGTGAGGCTACATTGGTCAATGTTGAAACAACTTTCAAATTTTCCCAAATGGATTTGTCAATTAATCTATGTGCTGACTATTGTTAGTTTAGAATGGTAGTCAGTGCATAGATTAATTAATAAATTAATCGAGAAAAATGGATAAAAATGGCTCAAGTAGCCCCATGCTGACGAAAGTAGACAGTACTTGATAGCAATATGAAATCTTAAATAAGAACGCATATAATAACAATTCCATAATCAACACCGAGACGAAGAGAGTCTTAAAGCAGCTAAAAGGCATAACATTCCGAGAGCGATATCTACGCGAATAAGTATAAAAACTGTCCAAGATATACTTAGCGCAACATTGGAGGGTGAACACACTCTACAACAACAACAACAGTATGAACAACAAAGCAAAATATTATATACAATAATGTTATAGGCCTACGGTGTACAATATTATAGGGCTGCACCAAACAGATTTCACTTACATAATTTACCATTGTGGTCAGTCCGTCAGTGAATCTGTCAGAGCGTGACTACAAACTGGCGTCTTGCAAAACTGGCCTCCTTTCTCGATTACACTTTAATAATTTCCAGCCGTCGTCAGCTGGTTAGAATGTCAGTTACAGCATTGCAGTGTGCCTCTGTCTTGCAACTCTGGCTTCTTCTATCGGGTTCCACATCACGGACTAAACGACTAGTAGAATACTAGATATCATCCAATCACACAAAAAAGCTCAACGTTTCTAAAAACCTCTCTCTCTTCAGGTACCATGTCCATTAAGGACGTAGGCGATCATGGCTCTCCAACTTTGTCGATCTTTCGTAGTGCGCAATATGTTTGTCACTGTTATATTCTTCATTTCTTCTTCAGGTACTGATTTCGCATCCAGTTGCATAGACTCTCCATATATGTTTGCCGTGGTCTACCTCTACTTCTTGTTCCTTGAATTTTTCCATTGAGTATCAAATCTTCCATCCCCTCTTTCCTCATTACATTCTAAAAACCATTATACCAATATTCAACGCACTCACATAGTTAACAGCATAATTATATATACAAAAGATAAGATTTATAAGTTTATCATCTTAGACTAATTTTATATTATTGTTTACATTTCCTCTGTTTATAATTCGCATTAAATTACTGCACGATGAATCAATAAATTAAGTAGCTTTTATATACAACGCATCTCAACAATATCTCAGAAGTTCCTCAAAGTCTCATGTTATAATCAATGCTATGCCCTAGGAACTTTGCCGTGCCGCTGGTTAATTGCATCGTCTGATTTATTAATTATAATTAGGTGTAGAAGACGACAATTAATTAAAGCCACGTATGCAGGTGCTACGTGGCTTTATTGGGGGCTACCAAAAGGGGCACCACCCTTGTAACGGAAGGTTATAATATGCAGATATAAGAAATGGCTACTAATACATACAGTAGTTTCGTCCCTGACGTCGTCATCAGATGATGAAACGGACGTTAAATTCTCATTGATTGATTGATTGATAGTTTGATATTTTTACATCAAGACTTTTATATTTCACTAGCTAACATTTGTAGACATCATTAGGCCTTTCTATGACTAAAAAGCCTACTTACTATTAATTAACTCATCTTCCGCCTTAGATTTTAAATTAGAATTTCATTGGTTTATTGGTAATCTCTTACTGCACTCTTGCAGCATTCGCTAGTCGTGCTTAGTTCATTTGAGAGAGTTAACAAGTCTTGCACCAACGTATGCTCATTAAAGAGCGAATTAACAAGTCTTGCACATGCATGCGTGTGCTAATTAAAGAGTGAGTAAACAAGTCTTGCACATGCGTGTGCTCATTATACGTTCAAATTGGTCTAAACATGTCGTGTCGATACAACACGGATAGACACTGTGAGGCATAACAAAAGTGCCTTTTTTATGCCTCACAGTGTAGAATGCATAGGCCTACTCATATGCTGTACTATTAATATATTATGTCATATAAATGCTCATACTAATGTTACAGAAATATAATACAAATATAGTACATGTAAGCCATCAACGCTTAATATGTAAATAACATAATCAAACATTTAGAGACAATAATTATATACATTATTCTATTGATAGATAAAACGAATTTCAAGAGTTTTTCTGATTTATCAATGAGTTCATGAGTTTTCATGAGGTCATACTTTTATAGAAGAGAATTGCAATGCCCCAACATAACTTCACTTTCTTACCTATTACAACCTGTGTAAACCTTTACCTCAACATTAATTGCGCACAAATAACTTATTAACGTGAACGGGAAAGATTAATAATTCAACAAAAGAGGATTTGACGCCCGGTTCGGCACCAGAAGGCGATGTAAGCAATGAGAATAAAAAGATAGAAGAATAATTAAATAGTTTTTGAGATTTGAATAATTAACAAACGTTTAATCGGCTACTTGAGGTAAAACTAAATATTTACCATTTTGCACAATAAATTATGGAGTAAGTACTAGTTAACTTAGAGAATATGGGGATCAAAGGGACGGAGTTCTTATGAAAACAGAATAAAAAAGATTCACCTACTTTGGAATATAGTCTGGCAGAAATAGTTTAATTTTAAATAAGTTTAAAGAAAACAAATAATATACTGTAGGCCTAGATAAAATTTTCCAATGATAATTCTCTTCCACTCTCTCTCTCTCTCTCTCTCTCTCTCTCTCTCTCTCTCTCAAACTCCTTTTAGACAAGACAATTAGCGCAGTATTATCAAATTAGATAAAATCTTAAGAATAACATAATCACGCAAAAGAGCATGTAGGCCTATATTTGACAGCAATGTTACTGAATTGTTATAGACGCAGAATCATTAATAACGTATTGTGAAAGTCTGGCGGTTAAATCAATGATTGATCATTGATGCTGTTCTTACTCGCAGTTTGGCAGTTGCATGTTTGGAATATATCCGGCATAGAGTTACCATAAAATAAGCGAAACTTGGGCCTCTATTTGACAGTACCATCAAAAACATTATTCATTACAATAACAATATAACAATAGTGAGCGCAGCAGCAGTAGCAGTAGCAGCAGCAGTAGTAGCTACATTTATAGAGAATTTGACAACAACTCTCCATAGAACGTCAATTAAATTTTGAGCCATATAAGTATAGCTCTGATGTTTATCATACGAGCGTAACCTGTAACATTAGCTAGGGCCCGTATTACGGATCAAACGCATTGCCTACTAATAATGCTTGAATTTGAGGATTTGATCTGAGGATTTGATCTGAGGATTTGATCTGAGGATTGTGTCTGAGGATTGTATCTGAGGATTTTATCTTCGATCAAAATTTAATTTGAGTCGCAGACAGAATCAGAATAATTGCAGCTTCAGGCAATACACTGCTCCAACTTAAAGAATGACTGAATGAATTGGTGAATAAATAAATTAGTCTATTAATCTATCGCCAATACCGATTAAACAACATGAACATCAACATTAACTAATCAATCAATCAATAATAATAAAACAATCAATTTAACGATCTACAATCCGGTGAAAATCAATTTGAACACACTAAGAACAAAATAAACAATTTGCGAAACCACATAACATAAATGTGTAGATATCAACACTAATACTAGCTATGATATTAATTGAAAGAAGGAAAAGCTAGCGTTGTACAGCAAGCAGTGACGGTATTGCCCAAGGAGGTTATGGTATTACCAGATACAGTAATATCTAGTAATATTACGATACAGTATATATCATCTGAAATGAGATCGTTATGTGTTACGCACTATCAATCACAACCTATATAAGAATATCAATCAATTGAAATTAATAAACTAAATTTAATACCTGACAAATTAAGCGATTAACTACATTTCACTTCTAGAGGCACAATACAGTAGTGGGCCTACAGAGTTCATTCAGGGTATCCGTTGGTTAGTTATTATTTCAACACCATGACATTGCAATCAAATTGGCAGTGTTTCTCAACCTGTGGGTAGCGTGGGCCGCCACTTCTTTTAAAAGTGGGACGCAATGGTCTCAATAAAAATATTGGCTACACTTGAGTGACATCTAGATGATAAATTTAGCCAGGGTTTACCATAGCACGATTGCAGAGAATTACAATTTGCAACGATAATAGTATCCCATACCTAGCTACTGTATTATGAAGATTATATACAGTAAATATAACCGTACTATAATAAGTAGCAGCAACAAGATTGTGATGTATGAGTAGCCTACGAATTAAGAACTAGTGATCTACCTGCTAAGCAATACAGCGCACTGGTCAAGGGGTCTCGAAAGCGGACAAAAGGTGCATGACTGCATGTTTTTTTGTCACTTGGTCGCCTTCAGTCGTTTTCTTGATCGTTTTTAGTCACTTGGTTGCTGATGGTGTATTCGAGCTACGAAACCGATGGGCGTGTAGGTGTTTGATATACATTCCCAACCTATGCAATTAGGGTTGCGTAATATATGACATATAATTATACTTACAGTTCGCAACTATTCACATTTAACTATTCATGTGGCACACATAAAAGCCTCTATATTTCTCAAACACGCAGCACGTAATTATAAAATCATTATACAAAACACTAATAGGCCCGCAAACTCCGCATACAACCTATAGAATGTAGGCTATATATAATATTTATAGTGGGCGGGTGGATTGAGTGTTTTAGTGCCAAGGTTCAGAAGCACAAGTCTTCACTTCAAGACAGTTCAACACAATCGAGCCACCGTTTCAAATTAGCTCAAACTTATTACAGCTTTATACCAAAGAGTGAACAGCACTATTATATAGTACTGTGACCTAGTGAAATACTATGGTAAGCGGAATCGTTAACAAGTCGTCAGTGGCTTGAACCGAAAGTGTGAGACCCGAGACCCGTGTGAGTATGAGTCCTGGTCAGGCCAGAGGCTTGATGGCTTTAGACAATCAAACTTTAGCAACCTTTTCTTGTCAACCCTGGCCTGACATCGCCTTCGGGTGAGAAACCGAACGTTGAATCCTCGTTGTAAACTCTTATCAATAAAGTAGTTTCACAGAGGCTTAGGCTACACTTGAACTATGAGGTTGCTTATATCATAGTCAATATTCTATAATGAAATAATAATTAAACATGTCAACTATTTACATTATGCGACAAAGTATGCGACAAAAATTATCGTTAACAAAGTTTACGATGATGGACTTGGCAAATCATTTAAATGCGGTAGGCCTATAATAAGTCTAAATTACTGATTACAATGTTATAATGCATGTATAGCCTACAAACAAAATATACTTATACGTAGGCCTATGACATTATAAGAGTTTTGCAAAATACAGGAACACAAAATTATAGGCCTAGACAAGCTGTTCAAATGTACAATCAAAAGTCAATTAACACGCAGATTTACTAGTTAAATAGCACACTTTGTATTATGTAGTCTACATTTGTGTGCGTTCATATTAAAGAGAAATTATTGTTAACATGCATGCGCATTCTCAACATTAAATTTGTCATTATAATACAAAATATATGAGTAGACAATACATGCATATACGTATATACAGTATCTCTGTATCAGCGTAAATATAAGTTTTCATATTATTATGATAACATGAATAGTATTTGAAGGGTTAATCGGAAGAACAACTTAAGTTCATTTTTCAACATTTCGAGAGAAATGAAAAACAAAGTTTAGTAGTAACGTTATCAGATAGGAAATTTGATTTGATTTTTCAAAGTGACCCGCGACTGGGGTTGTTATTCTGTGATTTCGATATTAGCCTGATAGATCATCATAATTATTATGCATATCACAGCATGTCTAACTCAATTTTGGAAAAAAGTGACTTAGGTTGTTCTTCTGATCAACACTTCATTTCTTTTCATTGAATTGTATAATGACCATAGGCTATACTATAGCAAAATATATAGTTATATAGGCTTACACGACAAGAATAGCCTAGAACGTAATCATGTGGGCTATAATGTATACACGAGTATATTTATTTGTACACATTTTATTTTAATATCATACACATTAATACACAATTATATTCGCTATGATACATTAAAACCACAACAATAAAAATGTAAAAAACAATTTAATATCTTACACAATTTTAGATAATAATAATGTGAGAATAATTTTTGTAAAAGCTTTATTATTATTATAATTTTATCAACCATCTGAAAAGAAGCTTGATCAGTTGTTATATTGCGCGTGTTCGGGCAATGAGAGTCAAAAATTGTAAAACAATTTTTTAACAACTAATTAAATTTAATTTCCTTACTCGCATACAACATTTTCTCTGCCGCCATCCAATTTTCACGATGACTATACAGTATACACTCCTAATTACATTTTAGTTACCGGCAAACTTGAAATTTCAGTCAAGTATGGCATAGTTCTGTGACCTTACTACCTTTTTGCAATTGTTACTCACACAGGATGAAAGCTGTGGTGATGACACACTCTCTCTCCTTCTCGTTGGAGGAGTTCATGGATCACCCTAAGGCTCTAGGCATCTATGCCGCCTCGCAGGGTTAGCTCCATAAATCTTTGAATGTGGTGTTGAGCCCGGGTTCAGCAACCCCTCCGAACACGTAATAAGCCGCCATCCATCTGCGGAGATCCCGCCGTGGAAGGCCCTCCAAAAAAAAGGAGACAGGTTCCTGCTGTTGTGGGTGCAGAAAATATTATTTAAATGGTGATCCAGGCTCCCAAGATTAGTCAGCACTACTAACCTGATGCAGGTTAGTTATTATTTTTGAAATACATTATTTGTCTCCCCAGCAATGCATTATTAGTACTTCTTCATTAATGCCAAGCAACTTGAGTACCAGATTCTTGTGAAAACATTCGGAATGTTGCTACTTTGTCGACATATTGGAATCATCAATAGGATGTTATACTAGAACTTGGCACCTCTACAGTGCTAGGCTACTGTGTATGCATCCTACAGACCTCGGTAAAAATGAATCATGGAGACTTTGGTATGCATGTTACTCAGAGACCTCGGTAAGAATGTAACCAAGATACCTCGGTATGCATACATCCTATAGATCTCGGTATGCATGCATCTTGTGACCTAGGTATATCATAGAGATCTCGGTATACAAATTAGCCAGATACCACAGTAAGAATGCAATCAAGATACCACGATGTGAATGTATCCTATATAGACCTTGATAAGTTGATTTAATGTATCATATACACCTCGGTGTGCATGCATCTTGTAGACTTCGGTATGAATGTATCCTAGAGACCTTGGTATACAAGTTACCCAGAGACATCGATGTGAATGTATGCAGCAACTGATCGACACAGTACAGATGATTGCATCGTTAGGCTGCCACTTCGTTACTCGGAGACTGGGGAGACGTAGGCCCCGAGGGGGAGCCAACCTTTGTGCTGGGGGAGGTCGGCTCCTTCTCGAACTCTCCTGAGGCTGTGGCCTTGGCAGCCATCGACACCATAGAAGCGAAGGACTTACCTCGGTAAGGAAGCTTGGAGACTACAGGGCCTGGCTCCTGGAACACATTGGCTACTCGAATCTGTCAAACATAGGCACATAGCAATTATAATGGGTAGCTAAACATATGCTAGCAACTTATAACATACTCGTATATAAACATACCGATATGCATTAATCAGATATATGAATGCAGTCAACAGTTATTCTCTCGACATTGTACGCACTATGTAATTCTAGACATTTATAATCTATCTTCTGATGGTAAAATATTAAATCTTTAACATAAATATTTGCTTTACATTTTGTGATATTGGTTTTATTCGACAATATTTTACTCTAAATTGTAATAATTCTGATAGACTATTTTCTCTTGGTCTGAAGCATTTGCAGGAGTGTTCTGGTGATTCTAACCACCAGAGTGTTCTGGTGCTTCTAACCACCAGAGTGTTGTGGTGGTTTGAAGCACCTTGAATTGGTCTGAATTTGCAAATTCTCTTGGGACGCCCTTGCAATCGCCCTAAGATAAGGAACCGGACGTCAAATCATCATTGATTGATCGATTGTCTGTAATCTGAACAAGATTAAAAATTGAAAATTTTTGATTACGGTACTTAAATTCATTGATGTGATGTGAGATCGGTACTTCTTACGAATGATCTCGAAATGATTCTTTCCCTTGCGTAGGCTACATAATTTCAGATTTCGTGCATATTCCGATTTTCGCTGCTTTAAAAATTCGCATCTTACGCTAATTCTGACGCCAGTGAACTTGCATATAGAAAAAGAATGAATAGTTTACAAGATCGTTTCATTCATGTAGAGGTCAATAATTAATTATGCAAGAATAAAAAAACTTTTAAAGCTTTGCGTTTTAACAAGCCCTCTTCTCTTGCATACACCCTGTGTCTCACCATCAACCATCACTCAGCCATTGTTCACTTGATTCATATTTCCTTTGTTTTGTAGCTGGCTTAACTCATTTGTTTCCTCCTCAGATTTTAATTTGGAATTTCAATGATTTTCTGGTAATCTGAAGCTGCACCGTACGTACTCCACTCTCGCAGAATTTGTTTTTCTTGTCCTATTAGAGTGGAAAACTGGGTATTGCAATGTTGTTGGCTACGTCCCTTATGTCGTCGTCAGATGATGAAACGAACGTTATATTCGCACTGATTGATTTATTATTGTCTATTCAGATCTGCTCTATGTCAGGTAGCCTACGTATCAAGCATCTCTTGGTGGTTCAACTAGCAAACGTGATGAACTTTAGAACATGACAACCGGTGTTCATATCTTGGGTGTAACCATCTGAGAGTAAATTATCGTAAATAAAGGTGATAGATATTGTCATGGATCATCAGTGCACTATGATGTAATGTGATGTACTGTATAGGTACGAAAATCTTTGTGACATGATTTGAGTGCTTGCAAAATGTAGAATGAAACGAATAAGTAGGCCTAAGTGCGTGTTCAATATTTCGAGTGAGGAAAATACAACTATGCAACAAAAACATAAACTTTACAAAAAACATATGACTTTAATTAATCATAAAATTACCAATCAATAAAGAGAGTTTGTATGCAAGAGTCACACAATAATACAATCAATTAGTTCAACTATAGCTTATAACTGCGGCCTAATTTATGGAGATATACTATTAAATGAAAAATAACAGGCTGTCAGGCTCCAAAAATTTAATAGGCCTAGTCAACTGATAAAATACCGCCTAACTAGTATAAGATAATTATTAACCTTCAGATTTGCCAAAATTGAACAGTTCGCAACTAATTTATTGAACAGCTAAATTTCAATTTGTTGCTATTAGATTTGTAAAATAATTCAAATTCTTATTCTAGCGATCTAGCAGAACTGTAATGTACTTGGCTACATATTTACTGATCAAACTGTAATAAAGATGCTAAACAAATCTATAAAACAATCGATATAAAATTCATGGTAAAGTAAGCTATTACAATTTTAATAAGAGGCTCTTTGATAGCAATGGACTAACATTACAATTTTATAATTTCAACTTTAATACAACAGAAACTGCTGTAAACTGCACTCTACAAGTAGGCTACTCATAGACCTACAATTAGGAATTCATACACTAAGGTGTAATTCAGAGATAACTTCTTTAATGTCTACAACCTTTCTCGGTAAAAATCAATTCGTTGTTGTTGCTTTCCCAGGGTGCCGGCCGTGGCTCCGCTTCTTCCATCCCGGTCTTCGGAAGATTAAGTTCACAGGACCGCATATTGTAATGCGGCCCCCGCCTACTTCGTGCGGGATGAGCCCCTTTTGGAAGCCGGCTTGCTGGGAAGGGCGGGGAAAATGCGGTACAAATTGTGATCCAGGCTTTGCTGGATTTAGCACCTCACCTCTTGCAGGCTGTATATTTAGGGGCAAAAGTTATTCGTCAGTTTATATGCTACAGGCCTACTGTGACAGTCACTGTTTTAAAAAGTAGCTTTAAAATATTGTAATTAGAAAAAAATTAAAAAGGTATGTTATGAAATG
Source organism: Enchytraeus norvegicus (assembly GCA_034695365.1). Taxonomy (NCBI): domain Eukaryota; kingdom Metazoa; phylum Annelida; class Clitellata; order Enchytraeida; family Enchytraeidae; genus Enchytraeus; species Enchytraeus norvegicus. The sequence continues at coordinate 3,263 of JAQFZF010001473.1, read as the reverse complement.
AGCCTAAATGATAATTTGACATCGGCTTCGCTAACCGAAACTGACGTTAAACAATTTTCCACTAATTCACATTGTCAAATTAACGTTATCTGGTGTTAGGAAACTTAATCTACATTGACGTAGTGAATAAGTGAGGGCATTTTTATTCTTACAAATTTAACGATACCGTTTAGCGTGTACGATGACAAGTAATCGACAATAATAATATATTCATTTATACTGTCAGATTGATCAGGAAATAATAATAATAACCATTTGGTCTATTAATCAAAACAAAATCAGATAACGGTTTCACGTCCGATTCATCATCCAAAGACGATATAAGAGACAACTAAGCAAAATAGTATCGCCACTACTTTGGATGTTCTACCATGGTGCTGGAGTAATATCAATATTCTAAAAGGATATACAAAAGCTGCAAGAGAGCCAATGTTAATTAAGAACTAAGAACAGAAAGTAATAAGGAACAAGACTATAAGCAACAAATGAACAAACAAAACAATAATAACAAAAGAAGGAAACTATAATATCAGCATCGCCAGAAATTAAATATGAAATTTAATGTCTCAATCTTTATTATCTCAAACGTTACAGTAGAAAAGTTGAAGAAGAAATCAAAGCATTAGTAGCCACACTACTAAAGAATTATAAAACCGGCATTAAAATACACATTTAAAAGTGTAAAACATAAAAATATACACATTGTAATAGACGTAACAAATGAGGGGGGAGAGCAAAGAGGAGGGAGGAGCATACAACTTGTGAAGTCTCTTCAGTTAATTGTTTTGAAGAACCAAGTTAATGGCTACTAAAATATAATCACAACCATAAACTTGACATCAATACGTATTTAAATTATTGTATATTATGCTTTCTCTACACAAACTGAATCCTATCCTAACAAATCATAAAAGCAAATCATCTTATCGCTAACATAATTATAGTTAGAATAATGTTTATAATAAGTAGTTTTGCCTTGATTCCGGGAAAAGTGAGAACCTAGATCAACCGAAAATTGCATGTGCCGTAATAGGCAACAAAACGCAGATGCCGCAATGAAGGGGCAGTGGTGCCAGACTTCTGGTCGCTCAAATCAAAGATTTTCAGAGGTCTTATCACATCGGTTGTGGTATATGGAAGGCTAGCATGCTAAACCCTTCACTGCTAACAGCGCTCCTGGGACATAGTAACTGATAAGAGTGCGCTATATAAAAGCTGCGATTGCTTGATAATAGTGCGTCTAATTTTGAAGCATCGGCAACATATTAAACTGATATCAACAACTTTCTGTAATAGTATATCCTTTAAAGGTAATAGAAAATAAATTTATTATTATAATTGGGAATAGGGAGGAGGAGACAACAATAAATTAGTTGAAATGGAAATTAGAGAATAAAATATGTTTTGTGATCAGTGGAAATAAATTCAAAGGAAATAAGAAACAAAACATTCCTTATGATCACTGATGCAGTCTAATAACAAACTATCAGCTAACATAATAATTATTATGGCTTATCGTTAAATGATTGAGATGCAAAACAGAATTATGCCGATATGAATCATTATCACTCAAAATATATTCCATCACCAAACCAAACACAATGAACATTACACGCAAACATTAAAATCAAACGGCGAACCAGACGCCAACTTAAAAAGCAATCAATCAATCATGTGGTCAATCATCAGCAATTTGTGCCAAATGCCAATTACTTTATAACATTACTTTATAACATACCAGCATGGCACACCGCTGAACAGATGATATTACAAATATCATCTAGAAAAGTAAAGTAGAATCTTTATGGGGCGTAGAATATTGCATCAGCACCCTTAAACTATGCCCTTTACCGTATGAATAGCTAACTGATAGAGATCCAGCCGTGTAAGCAATTGGCCCCATGTTAGATACTCAGCCGGATGCACTAATGATGTCATCCTGGCTTTAGGAAATGTTATGCTAAATCCATATACATTCTGTATGCATCTCCACCCGTGAGCATCAACTGAAAGTGTATGTGGAATTTTGGTATCGGTTCAAACCAGATCCCGCATGTCAAACTATTAACAAACCCATATAAAATCTCAGATATATTCTCAGTAGAGACAACCCATAAACAGAAAAGGCTAATAACATGAGAAACCAATTAACAAAACGTAAAGAAAAAATGCAACAAAATATGTAACATGGTATGCTAAACACCTGATATACTGAACACGTTTTACATTAAACGCTTTCTCTCTCTCTCTTTCTCTCTCTCTCTCTCTCTCTCAGTCTCTCTCTCTCTGTCTCTCCCTCTCTCTCTTTCAGGCCACTGCCTAATAGCAGGTACAAGGCATATAATTATATATATTTTGTCATATCTTCTTGGAGATAGTTTTGTTTTTTGAGTGAGTCTTGTTATCCTTCTTCAGTGACTGAGTTAGTCGGCTTCTAGGAAACACGCTCCGAAAAACGTGAGAATAAATCAAACGAAAGCTGCTTTCGATTGGTCTATCGCATGTTTTCTGAGCCAATGCGACCCACTTTATATAGCCTCTCTCTCAATGCTCTGCCCTAGGTGCTTGCATATAACTGTAGAGTTGGCATGCCATATTTTCTTGGAGACAATTTTAATTTCTAAGGGATCTCCTTAACCAGTGTAAATCGGCTTCTACGAAACACGTGCAGCTTTTGGTTGGTCTATTCTTCTGCTTGACGTATCCAATACGGCTAATATTAGCCTACAGAATATTAAATAACTGAGAGAGTTTTGATATGGGCCAGTTGACATGTTTGACTTCTGCAGAGAAGACGTACATCGTCATTTCAAAATGTCAAATTTCCCTTCAATTTCTAAGTTAGGGATAGGGCTGGGATAAGGCAAGGACATGGGTTATTATTTAGACAATATATTATAATTATTATTATCAGCCTACAGAAGTCAAACATGCGTACGGATCACATCGTTATAGTACAAGCGAATCAAGTTAAGAGCTGAACAATGTCACAATTATTAACACGCTTTCGAGCACTTGACTAGAGATCATATACACTGATATCTTAATGTAATTATAAATCTGCTTTCTTTAATTTAATTAAATAACGAATATTAAACACAGTCAGAATAATGATTGAACACTAAAAGGTTAACGTGAGTACAGGCCTAGGCACAATACGTAGCCTACAACACGGATGAAGAGTAAGTTGCTGTTGCCCACCCGAGGATCAGCCGTGGTGCTGACTCCCTCTATCTTCGTCCTTGGGAGCGCTCCTCCAGGGC
>JAQFZF010001472.1:0-14028 GCA_034695365.1 Enchytraeus norvegicus | reverse complement strand
AATTGTAGTTGTATTTCCTGATCTTTGTTATGCGGAGAGAATAACGTACAAGAGGATTTGGTTGGATTTAGTTGAAGCTCATTTATAACAGTCCGTGGAAGTTTATAATCATTTATGATCATTTTATCAGTTTATGATCATTTATAAAGTTATTAAGTTTCACAGTCAAACTTAAGCAGCTGTTAAAGAGACACCTCTGCATGCATAGCTGCAAAAAACTGCTGCCGCAGCTGCGATGCATAATTAACACAGTCACTGCTACTACAATAAAACATAAGCAAAGTTATATTTTGATATTCTTGCCATCTCACGACAAGATGAGAGTAGTTTCATAATTTGCATGTGATATTTAAAGGTTAACTACGGTAATGATCTAAATATAAAACGGCGTTGATATTGTAGTGATCTACCGTACGCTATTAGCACAGTATAGCACTTATCAACACGCTGCCAGAAGAAAGATTGGAACCCATTATCTACTTTAAAAAACATACTACAATGAGGTATCACTAAATATCCTTTTCTCTATATCATGCAATAGCTTGATTTGTTAGTTTAATGACAATTAAAGTATCAACTCATAATATTAAAACAAGGTATAGATAATTGCAAACAACAGCAATGACACACAGAAACAATAAAAGCATCTGCTCAACAACAAGCTACCAAGCCATATCAGTCTAAATATCCTAGCAGTAAAATAGATAAACATGTCACTAACTCTACATCTCAATATCTTATATGTAAACAGTAAATTATTAATATCAATCAATCAATAGCATGACACTATTCAGAATATCAATCAATTAATAAATCATTCAATTAATAATAAAATCAATCACTAATTTATCAGTCAATCCATAAAGAAATAAATTAATCGTTTAATTAAAAATCATTCACTCAATTCTCAATTTAAAGGCAATAATAGTGAGACTATTTGTCTTGACGCGAAGACTAAAGACTACAGAAGGTTCAAAACAGAAAGCACATCAGCAACAGGGGGTGAGGGACTTGATCCGCAGTGGAGACACTTAACCACTGCACAATACGACTTGGTCTTCCACGCAGACTTCTTAACACAACCCCTAGCGGTAAACTAACTGCTGGTACCATTGTAGTTCAGTGTATAGAGTGGTTGGCTTTGACGGAAGTGATTGAAGAGTCCTGGGTTCAATCCCAGGTCACTGAGGCATAAGATATACCTGTTCAAGGTCATTAGAAATAAAGAAGGAAAGCAGTGCAGAAAGTTGCAGATATAAAAATACTAAACTTTTATTGTTTAGTAGGCCATTACGCGATACCTTGAAATTGCTGTCGAGAGCGTTCTCAAGAATATCATTAAACAAAATTATGCTTTCAAAAGAGAAACGAAAATCAAAACGAAATATCAGATTAAATAAAAGCAGAACTACTAACAGGTTTTTCAGTCAGATCTGTTTTCTGGTAAACATTCCACATTACTCCATATTAATCGAAATATCCTGCTTGAAACATTGAACTGCTGTAGAAACGAGTTAAAACTCGAAAACGAAAACGAAGGAAACCTGCTAACAAGTGTGTCTGACATAATTATGTGGAAATATAAGGAAGAATCAAATAGAGTTTCATATTCGCGAAAACAATTAGCATCACAACCAGGGAGCCTTTAGTATGACATCGATGCTTAATATTTAAGAAACTCTGGATTATTTAAATGATTTCAACAGCAAATACTAAATGGTTTATGACCAGCTATCATCTTAATGTTATGATATGCTCAATGTAATATATACAGGGTGAGTTTTAAAAAACACCCCGGGCAAAACCTCAATAACTTTGTCAAAACTAAAGATATTTTAAAAATATTTTCAGGATGTATAAAGGAGGTCCATATTGTACCATATGGCTATTGAATAAGCTATGTTAATATGCTTTTTTTACTTTTTCCGTAGAAACTCAGTAACTTTTTTAATAATTAATATTTTTCGTCCCAATTTGGAGGTTAGATGTGGAAAAACCTCCTCTATATATCCTGAAAATATTTTTAAAATATCTTGAGTTTTGACAAAATTATTAAGATTTTGCCAGTGGCTTTTTTTAAAACTCGCCCTGTACACATCTCATTATTTGCTTCCAGTGGCGGCGCCACACCAGGTCAAATTATGACCTGCCTTTAGTTTTTAGTGACCTGGTTGCTTGGACGGTCTGGTGCCACCACTGTCGGTTTCATTTTCCTTTAATTTTTAGGATTGGGATTTTGAAAAAAATTCTTAGATGAGTATAAATATACTACAAAGGGAAATTTCTTTCACGCATGGTAGAGTGGTTAGGGAACCTCTGCGGCATAAACAACAGAGTGAAGTATTGAAGACTCGGACTCAGTCATCGAATACAAGAGCTCATGGTACCCGGGTGCCAACCCCAGTAGAAATTTAGTCTAACGTGAAAATAAAATAGCATACAAATATCAATTTTTAATATATCAGGAGACTGGTTTACTACCAATTTTTAATATATCAGGAGACTTGTTTACTACCAGTTTTATACAAACTGTTTGACAGTCTGCTGTATCCGATTTGTTCCACTCTAATTCATAGAGAGCTGATTGATTGGTCATTTAAATCTGAATTATCATCGTCATTACTTCAATATTGTAACAATAATAATTGAAAAGAGAAGTTTGCATTCACACTGTTCCAAGAGTAAGCAGCTGCTAACAGTATTTACAATAGAAACACTCAGCTAAGAAACTTGCGCTCATTCAAATAAGTTTCAAAATAGAAGAATCAGTTTACACAATTCACCTACGTTTAGCTAAATGCAACCGAGATATAGATATATATTATTATTACTTGTTTACAACGTGACAGCTAATTGACACGTCTGGGTTGTTACTACTACTTTTTTTAAATTTCAACTGCACCTCAGATTTATTAATATGACTACTATGACGCAGCACAGATTATAAATTGCAGACTATTGATAACTATAGAACACATACGATAGACAATATAGTTATTATATCACTATTTATAGTACTTAATATCAGTGACATGTCAATCAGTAACATTCAGCCTATCTACATTATAATGAAAACTTGAGATGTCTAAAGTAAAGGGAGATGTCAGACACCTCACAGACCCATTAAATACATGTATAGTTGTATACTATAATGCATCGTATGCATTGAAAGCATCTACACTGCATATACAAATAAGCGAATACATTTATACAAATCAATCAGTCACTCAATCAATCAACCAGTCAATTAATTAATAGAACAATCGATCAATCAATTAGTAAAATATAGGTTTACCATTTAAGGTAACAATCACACAAGATCCCTGGCTACAAGCACACATACAAACACAGATCCATGCACATTGCACACATACCAACACAGATCAGAAGACCGTGGCACAATCAGGCACCAAAATAAAAGAGAAAAAATGAACACTATTAACATCAGCCACAACTAATTACTGCATTAGCTAACACATAAATACATAGTAACATAGCTGTGCATTTACTCACACAACACACTGTAATTCATGCCTTCCTTCCTATAGTGCCCACTCAAGTATTGGTTTCACAGATTTTAGATTTGCACCATTTATGGGATCCTCGTTTTGCTTATAAGTATTTGCATATAACAGTGCTCGATATTGTCATGGAAGATGGTAGCATTATTTTGAATGTTATTTCATATTTTTACAGCAGCTGCAACATCTGATAGCAACAATGGAAACATTAGTAGCCATGAAGCGATCGTGCCATTGCATTAATTAAAGGTAATTATCACCGCTATAAGTAAGCAAATATAAAGGATTAATAAATGCCATGTATAATTTTATACAATACAATGAGGATTTAACGCCCGGTTCACTCACCTGAAGGCGATGTCAGGGACCATACACTACATGACTGCAAATATATAAATTTCCCAATTTAAATAGCAGTATTGCATATGTTATAATCAATACTATAATTGAAGTAGACAGAAATTATAATTACATACAACTGTGTGGATAATAATTTGGAATAGTTTGGACACTCGCCTTTTGTAAAAGACGCTGTAGCAGCTACAGCAGCTACTGCTGTAATAACTGCTGTATAGAAGTTACCAGTTTACTGTAGCTACTGCTGTATAGCAGCTACTGTTGTATAGTAGCTACTGCTGTGTAGCAGCTACAGCTGTACAACAGCTACTGTTGTAATAGAGCTGCTGAATAGTAGCTACTACTTTATAGCTACTTTATAGCAGCTACTGCTGTATAGCAGCTACTGCTGTATAGCAGCTACTGCTGTTTAGCAGCTACTGCTGTAGTAGTTGCTAGATTGCAATTACCCAAGCAACATCGGCAGTTCAAACAGCAGCTACAGCAGAACAGCAAACGTTACGGCAGCTGGTAAAAATAGAAACCAGCAGCTGAGTCACAGGCTGAGCCATGTGGTGCATCAATTAAAGAGGCACAACTACACTCCATAAATTTCTCATAGGTTCTATACTCCATAGGTTCTACACTCCATAGGTTCTCAGTTTGAATCCTTGGTCTGCTCCATTAGATGAGGTCATGAGATAGCGGCAAACCCAACATTAGAACCTGATATTATTTGCCAATTCAAAGTAGCACAATAAGTTATCAGTCATACATTAGCAGAAGCAGCAGCTATGCAGTCCTAGGTTATCAGCTAGTAGAGGTTAGGCGGAGCTATCCGCTGGTTTATTATTCTGTAAGTCCACCGCCACCGGTTGTGGCTGAGCTTGTTGTTGTTGTTGAGACACTTTAATAGATTCTGGCTCGGCACCTAATGAACTCCTCTCTGCGTCTGAACATATCAAACAGTGTCAAATCAATCAGTCAGCAATCAATCACCAGATTAAATTAATTAACAGATCACACATAGACGTACCAATCATTCACTCAATCTCTATATGCTCAATCAATCACACTCAATCACTGAATCTCGTTAAGCATTGAATCAATAGGCCATCAATAACCGAAGAGGGAGCATGAGAAACGGCTACCACATCCAAGGAAGGCAGCAGGCGCGCAAAATTACCCACTCCTGATTCGGGGAGGTAGCGACTAAAAATAACAATAGAAATAACCATCAACCAAGCATGCATAGCAACAGACCACGGACCACCAAGAAACTGTTGATTTCACTGCATACTGTATACTTCCTATACTCTCATAGAATTTGTTCTACCGGATGATATCATGCATTACCAAGCCTGATACCGAATCCATAGCCTCTTGCTTCCATGAAAATTATGCAATCTTAAATGAACAAATTAAATCTCCTCAATTGAACTCCATCAAAGATTAAAGGTATATCTATGCATGCAAAGCAATAAACGATTTCGAATTAAGAACTGCTAATAAGAACCTTACTCATTGCATTGCACCCTAGACTGAACGAATTCAATGGTAATCATGCAGGTTTCATCATAAAATAATTTTTTTATGAGTTTGCGGGCAAAATTTGAAAATCCCAAAATTAAAAATTATGGGAAAATAAAGTAATTTCTATGTAATTCAATGCTAAAGTTGTTGTTTGGGGTGTGAGAATATCCAAGCAGTCTCGGTTACCATGGTAATGCGCATGCGCAGTACAAAGTTTTTTGTTTATTGAGATGGCTTATTGAGATATTTCAACCATGGGTGGTAAACGACCCTGGGCTAAAACATTAAGATAAAATAGATTTTATTACATTAAAACTAAATAAGAATAGATAAAAAGAATTTGAAATAAATCTCTTGTACTCTGGAAAGCCAAGTCGCTGAAAGTACCAAGGAAGTACATCGTAATTTAATGTTGGATAGACATGGACTATCAAACGTCGGCCACTCAACATCTTTTCGTGGTTATTGTCGTTAAGGTCATAGGTCCTCCTATAAAGTAGAAGTTGGTAGGAGGTTGCACTTTTAATCACAATTGTTATCATTATTAATCACTGTTATCTCTAATAAGACTCACTGGTAGGAGCAGCGTTAGCAGCAGGTGAGGCTGGAGCGGCTCCGTTATCACTGGATGAGGTGGCGCCCACTGGTTTCTTTGTTAGTAGACTGTTGAAGAAGTTAGCTAACAGCCCTGTGTCAGTGTTTGCTGCTCCCACACCTGGCTTAGCTGGGTCCTACACACACATACAATAAACCTGGCTTAGCTGGGTCACATACAACAAACCTGTTTTTTTAACATAATTTTACAATGTTTTTCTTACCATTTTATATCAGTATATAATACTATATATAAAATCTCGCTGATGTTACACTGGCATGTTTTTTTTCTCCATTTTCTCAACATTTTAATACGGGGTGGGATACTAGATGTTTCAGACGGGTAAAGATATTGAGTCATCACTCAATACGTCTCAGACAGTCTATTTAGACAGTGGGCTAACAAAATGGGCGTAACAGGCAGCAGGCAATTCTACTGACTTCCAAGTTAGTTGGTTGTTAGCAACCACAGTTATAGAAATACTGTATACAAAATTTCTGTCAGCAAGAAACATAAAAATAACATTTAGAAGGAATTGCATATTATACTATAAACTTCAAAATTATATTTAGAATGCAATACATAGTATAAAACATAAATAGAAAAATTACATTTACAATGGAATGCTAATTACAAAACAAACATTAAAAATAAAATTCAGAATGAAATGCATATTATAAAACACATGAATCAAAATATGCGACAACTCTTTAGCTTATGGTAAGACTGATATCAAGCTCTACTAGACGTGCTAATTAAGTTAACGCATATCCATAAATTGATACAAATCCTATAAAATAACTCACAATCTTGTTGGTATTAGCGCTGCCGGAGCGTGCTGCCGAGGTCTTGGCAACGGCCGCACTCGTCGGGCTCATGTTACGTAGCGGCGAGTCCTAACAACAAGCAATACACACATAGTTAACATATTTCAGCAAACCAATCAATGACAGAGCTCATATATAGGATACATATACGACTGAAATTATCCATCAATAAATCAATCCATTAGTCATTGTAATTAACTAGACAATTACTTCTTCTTCTTCTTTCAGGTGTCCTGCCGGATCCCAGCTTTGACGGTCATGGTTTTCCAAATATCTTTGTCTTCAGCAAATCTTATCATTTCTACTTCTTCAACGTACATCCATTCACTGAGACTCTTTGTATAGGTAATTCTTGGTCTTCCTTTGTTCCGCTTTCCTTCAATTTTTCCACTTATGATTATGCTTTCTATTTCTTTACTCCTCATAACACGACCCAAATTTCAATTTCAGACAAGTTTCATTTCTACCTCGGTGACTTAAATGTTCATACCTACTCCAAAGCTTAATACATGGACATCGTGCAAAGCTAAGTGAAAGAGTGTCAGTCTAGTGCAGTTTTCGATCACTTGAAAACTGAATAACCACAACTGTCCGACAAAGCGTACCGGGTCCTTTCGCCTTTCTAGACGAAATCTGTGCGAGTCTGACTTTTCAGCGACGAAGATCAAAAATCGATTGCCACCATAGTGCGAATTGCGGTTGTTTAAACTTCCCAGTTAAGTTTGATACCCCAAGTTCAAGTTAAATACTTGATCTGAGAGAGCAACCAGCTGCGACCCACCAGTTCGTATATCCAATAGTATCAAATATCCTTGGTTTCGTCGTCAGATGATGAAACAGACTTTTAAATTCATATTGATGTTTTATCTGTGCCTACACTTCTTCAACATATTCCAAATAACACATGCGCCACATTAATATGGTACTATTTTATTTATTTCATTTCTCAATGATTGTAGTGATACAACTTTTCTCATCATGCAAATGTTACATGCGACAACATTTTACGATGCATTTAAACTGGCTTTAGCTATTTTATTAACAGAAGTAAATCTGACTCATATTAAACATAATAGCTTACCCTGGGAGCAGCCGGGCCAGTAGCTACAGCAGCAGCTCCTGCAGCTGTTGAGGCAGCTGTTGAAGCAGCTGGCATGCTCGCTAGCTGTGACTGTATCCTTAGCAAGAACGTCTGCTCTTCGTCTGTTACTGTCTCAGAGTCCTTGTGAGACGTCTGAAAACATAGAAAGAATTACGGAGTAGTAATTACCCTGCTACTATTACGACCCATAATTAGCTTTACAATAACATAGGCTAGCAATCCAGTTCGTGATCGAACCCACATTCCCTGATACATCACTGATGTCGACGTCAGATAAAGAAAAGGATGCTAAATTCACATTGATTGATTGATTGACATGAGTACACGAAACAAATTCTTACATGTAATCACGACTATTTCACTTACAAATAAGTAAGACACTATTTATCTCTGTTTTGTGAATTTTAATAAGGAAAAATTACAGTTTCAAGATAGCCTTACCTCACATTGCTTAACATCAGCATTAGTCGCCTCTTATGAATACCAATAGTTGTCTGTGAGACTTTTAACAATGTTAAAAGATAAAAATTTACCAATATTTATATTTTGTCATTCAACATTAACTTCAGTCAATTTGCACTTAGCATACTGAAAGATGCTTTGATGACAGTTATGCTGCATCAAGGGTGAAATTAAAACTGAATTATTTTTCATGTCCCCTCTAGGTATCATATAATGTTTTTGGCAGTCAGCTAGATAGGGTGCTTAGCATTCTCTTGGAAGGTCATCTGATTTTTCCTTGTATTCTTGTATGTTTATTATTGTACTCTGTCTGTTTACATGCTTTCTACAGTCTGAGCTCCAGGTGCTCCGTGGCCGCTCCAAGGAAAAAGAAATTGAGATCCACCTGGGGTTACATATCTCAAGAACGTTGTCCGAGTTGGGCAATGATTTGAATACACAAATCAATAAAGCACATACATGTAAACCAATAGAAAAGAGCGAACCTTTTTCGAGACAGGTTTAACAATAACATCGTTGAATGAGGAGTCGGGGAATCGAGTGCATAGAGAGCTTTCACGTAATATACCAATCTTCTTGTCGCTGTCCCATCCTGTAGGTCTGTTCACATCAACACACATACCATAACATATCATACACATAGAGAGCTTTCACATAATATACCAATCTTCTTATTACTGTCCCATCCTGTAGGTCTGTTCACATCAACACACACAACATGACACATCATACACACATAGATACAAGTAGCACACCATACACACAATGTGTCACACATCATACACGTAGCACATCATGCACATAACACATCTTGCATAGATGATCACATCCCTGACGTCATCCTTGGATAACAAAACGGATGTAAAATCTCTATCATTTGTGTGGAAAGCTTCAACTTTAATGTAACAATCTCCCTTGTTGATATCCCATCAAGTACATGTATGTGGGTTCACATCAACGCGCATAAAAAAAGGCTGCTAATTGACCACACAAGTTGAGTATATTTAGAGCCGTAGTAGCAAAGCATTTGTCTCCGCAATTAGATAACTATGCCACATAATCAAGAGGTCGCAGGTTGGCAACCAAATCTTCTCCCAGTGTCACTCATCCTTCGATATTTGTAATGTTTGTAATATAATAAAATGTTTGTAATGTATATTGTGTAACTGACTATTTATTGTAATTGTTTTCTTTTGTGTAACATTGTAAAGTATAGAGATGCCTTGGCATGATATACTCTATTAAACATTTAACATTAGACGAGGAAATGACTAGATTTCATTCGTTCATATTCAGTGTTATTCACACAATATCATCTTAACACTATGCTTCCAGTAGTTCGGCCAACAAAAAAAACACCTAATTTTCCTGAAAAACAGACAGTTTTAAACCAACTTCAAAATAATTTTATCTGTTGGATTCTGATCAGATTTAATATATCATTATGAAACAAGTGTTGTATTATCCAAAGCATTTTTATAAGGACCACTTTGCAGATGGTGGCTCGGGAGGTAAAAATGGACACTAAACTAGATCTACCAGCCTTTTTCTGTGCAGCCTCCGACTTGCAAATAAAATGTCCAGAGCACTCACATGAATATGGCATCTTTCTCGACAATGCAAGCAGGACTGTTGAATGGTAGACCATATATACAATGAACAAGGTACCGGTACACCAACTCTAGATTCTTGTCCTCCTTGGACGATGTGTATACCAGCGAGGCACCATCTGTTGAACAAAGACATAACCAATCAATATCTTCACGGCGTAACCAACAAGACGAAAATCTGAATCCAAGACTTGTGGTTTACATTGTAAAGTGAAATTTTGACTACTGGTATGCTATATAACTACGGTAACGTTGTTGTATTTTCTCTGTAAAAACAAATAAATGCAAAATTTCAAGTTGATAAAACAATACAAGTTATCGATTGTGTAAACTCCATTAAAAAATTGGCATTTGCGAATATCGACAAAAGAGAGAATGTACTGTATCAGAGTTGACTAAATCTCGTACTGGGAGAAGCCAGTAGCTACGTCGGTTAGGTTTCCGACTTGGGATCAGTATGTGCGGGGTTCGAATCCGAGGCTCACCCGTCACTGATATCTCTGTCAAGAGATGAAACTGACATTAACTTCGGCTTTAGCCTTTAGCCTTTAGCTTTGGACGTTGAATTGTAATAATTATTGATTGATTGATGCAGACTCGGCTGGTGGAACTAGAAAACAAGTACAAGAGGGTGATGATGACTAACGCTCAGCTGGACAACGAGAAGGTTGTGGGTGTGTATGAGGTGGACTTGTTGAAGGAACGGATGAGTGATCTAGTGGAGCAGCTGATTGAGTTGAGTCAACAACTGCGTGGTCGTACCAAGGTCTGTACATATTGTATACATCCCTGACAGCTTCCCTGGATGAGGAAACAGACGTTAAAACTTTATTATTATTATTATTATTACATCTCTTGTTGTTGTTACCCTGTTAAAATATATTTAGTATAATTATTTATATTGTATCACTTTCTTAGTGCACTGCTTGATGGCAGGTCCATGGCTGTATAGTTTGAATGTCCGATTATCTTGAGATACGGTGGTTTAGTTTTCCAAACGCATGCCTCCTTATTCTTCCCCAGTGTCTGCATTTGTCTGCTTCTACAAACACATGCAGCTTTCGGTTAGCCTATTCTCAAGTTATACTATATCAAAGTTTAATAGGTGTCTTCTCATGTTGTATCATTATATTATAATTACCTACTCCATTAGAAACCGTTGTTTCCAGTGACTCAGCGTATCTGTGGGTCTAAGCGTGTTGAGCATGCACTCGATGACCTCTATCAATTACGCTTCAATATCTGTGGGAGTTTGCGGGGCACATTGTTGGTGGCTTCGGGCCTTTTTTGTCCTTTTTCTCGTTGAACTGAATTCTTCAAAAAGTATGATTTGTACGGTAACGTGAAATAAATGAATAAATAAATAGCTTAGTCATATTGAGCGAAACTTCTCCAAGGAATCACTAGGAGCTAGACTATGTAAATTTAAAGTCGAATTTAACGTAAATTTTCGATTCGAATTCTACATCAGTGACCGGTAAGCCCCGGGATTCAAATGGAGCACTTTGGTAACCTGGGCGAGATGCTAAATCAATGCTTCACTGGCGCAGTTAAAAGCACAGTCCATCAGGATAACATATGACTTTACTGTAACACATTTTATCACACACGTGATGTAACATTTTTATTCTGTTATGACTTTAAGACGTATCTACTTAAAAACTTCTATGTTTCTATTATGCAGGAACTGGAGGACGTGAGGTTTGAGTTGAGAGACGAGAATGAGAAAAATGTTCAGCTCATTGAAGATGTGAAGCAACGAAATGAGTTGATTAAAGTAAGCTCAATTTGCAGTCGGTACAATGTATCTAGTCATAAGTTTATAACATTCAGCAGTTCTTGCTCTTAACCATTTTTTAACTGTCTGTATTAAAAATGATGATGTTATATAACATTAAGTAGTATAGAAACACAATAACAAACTAAAAACATGATATGCAGGGCAAATTTCCAATAGATGTAAAAACTGAATGCCGTATTCGTTACAAAAAGAATCTACTTTATAATATGCTTAACGTTTCAAGCTTGAAGCATTATTTTACCCCGGAGCTAGCGAACTAATAACATTTCAACTCTCAGTGAATTGTGCTTCATTCAGCAGAGAGCGCTACCTACTTTGAAGTTTGAAATCCAAAATTAGTAGCAAAGAATCTGACGAAAGAGTGTGGATATAGTAACTTGAACATAACAAGACAGACTTTAGAATCAAAATTTTGAGAACCTTTGATATCAATCGATGATATCGGTTGTAGAAATTCTAGCACTGTTTGGATTGATGTTCTCTGTTTAATTAACGTTTTCTTGTTATTTACCCTGTAGTCACATGGTCTACAGCTGATGACGTCAGATGAGCGTGTGTCAGTGGCGTTCAGTGACGTAGACTCTGGAGATACAACAACCACATCATCATCCTCTCACCTCATGCCTTCATCCTGCGCTGAAGTGCTCAAGAACTATGCTGGCTCCTCACTAGGTTTGTTTTTGAGTTGTGAAAATTGAACTCATCAATAGCTGTGTGAAATGCCATGTAACAGGTGACTAATGGAGTTACAGAAATTGTGAGCTGAAAGCCATGTGGTAATAATTTCTGTATCTTAGACCAATTTTTCTTTTAAATTCCAAACTTGCAGAGGTCTATGCTGCCACACAGGGTATGGTCTTAGGCTGCAAGGCTACTTGACCCAGTCAGCGATACTGTGACATTTTTGCATAGAGCGGCGGCGCTTTATAATTATGCGTATTGATTAGTTGTGGCTGTGTTTAATTATATTTATTTAGTTGTCTGTCGAGTGAGAAAGCTGGAAAAAGTTTCTTAATATAGCTTGAGCAAACTTTTTGGGCATATCATAGTAAATGTAGTTAATGTACAGTACCCATTGTTAAATGCACCAAATACCATTTGCTACCCTTAGCAATAGAAAACAAAGTACAGGTAGGTGATGGCTGTACCTCGACTTTTGTATAGTGATGTTGATTCAGGATTGTTTACCTTATTGTTGTGATCTAGACATTTATTTTAGACTGAGACATGGATTTATATTTCTGGTGATTAATTGATTGAATGATTGTACTGATTGTTTGTTTTATTGCTGTTGCTGTAGAGTGAATTGGTTTCTTTATTTTAGGTGAGAAACTGACTAAGTTAGTAGAAGAGAAGCAATCTGTGGACAAAGAGGTAACTATTCTGATCTGTTTAATCAATTAGATGAGCACAATAATAACAGTACAGTGTTGTTGTTGTTGTTACTGACACAGCAGCTTCATGGCTTGTGTGGTCCAAAAAAGTGGAAGTTAGAAGCCATTTCTTATTTAAGCTAGAAGCCAGGACACGCCCAAAGTTGTAGACTTATCAATAGTATCACTTTGGTAAACATTCATCTTCCTATAAGATGAAGGGAATGGAATTAAAACATTACAAATTGAAGATGATGCTCAATGCATGACTCTGAAATCTTAAATTAAAATACATTAAAGTGCTATATGTTGTTACCTTGAATTAGCATTGAACAGCACTGTTATATGTTACTAAAAGGACAATTGTTAATGTTAAATGATAAATTCCATTTAATGTTTTAGAATGAGAGGTTACAGCATGAGCTGGATGTAGAGAGATCTCGGGTTGCAAACCTACAAAAACATCAACTATCAACTGATACACCAGATGGTGTGGCAACTGTTACCACTGCTACTTCTGAAAATACTATCATGTCTGATAGTAAGTCAATCAACCAGTCAACAAACTTGACAATATATATAGAATACTAAGTCTCAGAAGCGCTTATGAACAGTGAAGGAAAAATTATCCTAGCCTGCCATAAATCACAACCGTTGTGGTAGAAACTTAACATTTTGGAATTTAAGTGATCAATAGGTTAAGCGCACAGAAGTCATGACGCTGGTCACTCAGCCCTTCAATGCAGCATCTGCATTAGTAGTTTCAAGTGGCACGTGCAATTTTCGATTGGGATAGATTCTTAAATTATCTAAAAAAATTAATATGAAATATTTGTTTACAATATTTTAAATAAAATTATAATTATTT